>JAURVB010006945.1:0-21581 GCA_033002965.1 Piper betle
CCCAGTTCATTATGAGATTAGAAAATTGTCTCCTACTCATTCTTAGATTAGGTGGTCCCCCAATTCATTTTGAGGTTAGTCATGGTCACCCAGTTCATTCAAAGATTAGAAAGTTGTCTCCCAGGTCATTCTGAGATTAGGTGGTCCCCCAATTCATTTTGAGGTTAGTCATGGTCTCCCAGTTCATTCTGAGATTAGAAATTGTCTTCGAGGTCATGCTGAGATTAGGTGGTCCCCCAATTCATTTTTAGGTTAGTCATGGTCTTTCAGTTCATTCTGAGATTATAAATTGTCTCCTAGCTCATTCTGAGATTAGAAAACGTCTCACAGCTCATTCTCAGATTAGTGCCGACAAAGGCTACCAATTTGGGAAAATACAACATTTCATATACTTATACTAGTTTGGGAAAATATAACATTTCAATTAATTATATGAGCAATACAACATTCCAAATAATTATACGGACAATCAAATAATTATACGTACCATACAACATTTCAAATAATTATACGGCCACAAATAGTAATTTTAAAGGTGCGGCCCCGTGTCTGGACTGAGTTAATTCCTTGACTCCGATTGCGTTACAGCGCATGGTGGTCGAATCTGGGCTCAGGCCGACCAGGGCTGCCAACAAGCGAAAGTACAACATTTCAAATGATTATATGGACCTGGATATTTCGAACTCGCAGCTGCGACCAATGATCATAATCTGAACCAGAATATAAAATTATACATAAGTATAATTTTATTCGAGTAGGAATGCATGCAACTAAATATCTAATATATATATCATTTCCAAAAATATTAAATATTAAATTATGAACAAATCTTGTGAGATAATTAATTATTCCAGTGACATAATCATTTAAGTCCTACTTCACATTTTTAATTAATTCTCTAAATCATAAATAATACCTAACAATTGATAACATAATTATTACTAATAGACAAGTATTTAATTTTCCTTTGCAGCGATAGTTATTTAACCCTGATCTTGATGATTTAGTTGACGGTTATAAATTTTTAATCGCTACTATTATTTAGAGTAATTTAATTAATCAAGTTGTTTAATTAAATTATTTAAAATAATTTGTATTATTTTAATTCCCAAATATTATTGATACAATTATTTTAAATTACTGACTCGTTATTAAAATAATCTCTTTATTTACCTAATATTAAATTTAATATAGTAAAGGTAAAATCTGTATTTTATTAATTACTTATAACTCCTCAGATTTAATTTAATCGCTTGAATTACGCCGATTAATTATAAACCGTTTATCATTACCATATTTTTATTACTCGTGGCGATTTCATGCAATCATTACTTAGTTTAGTAACTTTACCTATAACCCATTAAAATAATTATTTTTAAAGATTTATTATGAGTTCGTATTATTTTTAACTCGAGTTGGTATCGTATTTACAGAATTGCCACCGCTTCCTTTCTTCTTCTTCTTCTTCCTGTCACCATTTTTCTCTGCACCAAAACCAGACCTTGGCACCACCACTGGTCACGTCCTTCATCAATTCCCCAGCAACCCAATTGAACAACCATCTAAACATCCCAACAAGACATCAACAACAACATAAAACGTCCATGTTTTTACAGTAGCTATCCAAGGTGACGTCCTGCACCAAACCAGGCCTGATATCTTCCTCTTCAACCAAAAATCACACCAAGTCCTTCACTCCCTTCCCTACCAATCCAATTGGAAGCATAAAGCTTGTGCTTTACAGCAACTACGCACGTCAAACTCGATTCTGCACCAAGGCGCGGACTCCTGGCCAGCAGCACTGCCGGGACTGCAAGGTGTACTCCGTCCAGCCAGTAGCACCGCCGGGAACACTTCCCTTCTCCCTGAACGACAACCCAACGTCAAGGCCAAGTGCTGTGAGCATGCACCGCATGAGTCTTTGACTAGCAATCTGGCTTCGACGTCTGGAATCTCCCACAGCGTCCCACACTACAACTCCGCCCATAACCACTGAAATTCCGCCACCCATTGGAACCCAGGGACAAGACGATGCCACCCTTCGACCCAGCAGCTAGAGAGGTCGTCGGGGGTGTGAGGGCTGGCTTGAAATCTTTGTTTACAGTTGCCTATCATTGCCCAACTTCAGACCCGTCGGCCATGGCAAAATTCCATTTTCCAGTTTAATTTTAGTTGTTATTGTTGATTTCAGACTTTAATTCGCATGTTTTTCATGCTTATTATCAATTAAAAAGACATATGAATGCAAGAAAATGAAAAAGAGGGAGATAGGAAGGATACCCAAGGAAGGAAGAAGCCCCAAGTAAGGAAGAGGAGAACTAGGCGGCTAAGGTGAGGAAGACACCCTTACACCCGTATGTGAAAAATGACGTCCCCTTTCCAAATTTATAAAAAATGAGAATGATGGCTAGGGTATGTGAAAATACCTCTACACCCATATTTCATTTAACTGGGTAAATAATAAAAAAGGTAAATAATTAATCGGGTAAAAAAATATAATACGTTCGGTCCTTCCCGAACAGCGCAGCGTCCAAAATTTTTTTTTCACGGTCTTTACAACGTACAAGATAACAACAATGGATATCTTCTCTGCTTAGTGGTGCTCTAGAGAACTACTATTCCTCAATACTCTGTTTTGGTGACCTTCAACTTCAGGTAGCAGCAATAAATTTTGGTAGTGACAAATTCCAGCAAGGGGCTCTTGTTGGCAGGTCTTAGCAAGGGTACTCTGTTTTCGTTCTTCTCCGATGGCTTCATGGGCAGGAAGCCCCAAACTTGGTCATGGGCTCTTGCTTAGTAGAACTCTAAGATGATAGGTAGCAATGCCGAGAATGTTGAACGGTGGGGAGATGAGGCCTTCCTCCTTTTCTCGCTTCCACATGTTTAGTTATAGATTTGTTAGCATTGTTCTCATTATTATAATGTATTGATGATATAAGCACACACCACGAGGATGCATCATATACAGATGCTAGTAGTTTACTTAGTAGTGAGTTCCGATGTAGGTTTTGGAGTTTGTGCGTGGAGTTTGAACCACAGGTCCATAGGACTCTTCCTCTCTACTTGACTTCCTGCGCGTTGAGTTTAACCATGTATTAGACGTAAGACGACATCGGCGGTATTTTATCGAATCCCTCTGATGTCAGCATGTCGTTTTCTACACATGTTTAAAAACTACATGGATGGGATCCCTTGTCGGTTTTTGAACTTAAGCTCAAGAAATTTATTATACAAGCCTCTTCCTGTAAAGACTGTGAAAATAATAATAATAAATAATAATAATTGGATACGGACGCGGTTCGGAAATGACCAAATGCGGTCCGGGAAGGACCGAACATCATATATTTTCTATCCAGTTAATTCTACCCGATTAATTATTTACCCAGTTAAATGATATATGGGTGTAGGGGTGCTTCCACATACCCTAGCCATCATTTTCATTTTTATAAATTTTGAAAGAGGACGTCTTCCTCACCCTAGCCACCTAGTTCTCCTCTTCCTTCCCGGTGTTTCTTCCCTTCTTGGGGCATCCTTCTTATCTCCTTCTTCTTAATTTTCATGCATGCATATTTTTAATTGATAGTAAGCTTGTTAATCATGGGAATTAAAGTTGTAAATCAACAAGAAAAGAACTAAACTAAATTGTATACAACTGAAATCCCGCCATGGCCAATGAGGCTGAATTGTGGCTAGATGGGCAACGCGTAAGAACAATTGCAAGGCAGTCCCTCACACCCCGACAACCTCTTTTGCTGCTGGGTCGAAGGGACAGCTCACCATGCCCCTAGTTTCCGGTGGGTGGTGGAATTGCAGCTGTGAGTGGGCAGAGTTGCCAAGGTGACGGAAGTGATGATGTTCTGCTGAAACACACGCTGTCATACCAATTTCAGAGGGTAGATGCTTGGCCTTGACGTTGGGTCGTCATGCCAGGAGAAAGGGAGCGTTCCTGGTGGTGCTGCTAGCCGGACGGTAATGATAATGATACTCATTTTAATTGGTTATGGGTAAAGTTACTAAACTAATTAATTATTGTACAAAATCGCTACGAGTAATAAAAATACGGTAATGATAATGATCGATAATTAATCAGCATACTATAAGCGATTTATTTTAATCGGATGATTATAAGTAATTAATAAAATAAAGATTTTACCATTACCATATTCAATTTAATATTAGGTAAATAAAGTGATTATTTTAATAATGAGTCAGTAAAGTAGAAAATGGGTTATTAAACTATAATCGAGTAAAAAGCACAAACATCAAATCTAAATAGCATAAAGAAAATAATAAAGTTCGAACCTTTATTTAGTTGAATAATTTAAAATAATTGTATTAGTAATATCTTTGAGTTAGAATAATGCAAATTAATTTAATTAATTTAATCAAACGACTTAATTAATTAAATTACTATTAATAATGATAGCGACTAAAAAAATATTATAACTGTAAACTAAATCATCAAGACTGTGTTTACTTAATTATCATCTCAAAGGAAAATATACTAATAAGAGTAATCAAATTTTTGTTTATAAGTTAATAATTATTTTATTATTTGTTAAGTGTTCATTATGATTTAGATAATAAATTTAAAATGTAAAGTAGGATTTAAATGATTATATCACATGAATAATTTAATATTTAATATTATTGAATTTTAATAGTGATATATATATATATATATATATATATATATATATTAGTCATTTAGTTGCATGCATTTCTACTCTAATAAAATTATACTTATGTATAATTTTATGTTCTCGTTCAGATTAGGATCGTTGGTCACACTTGTGAGTTCAGTTACGATCTATCCAGGTCCGTATACTTATTTGAATTGTTGTATTTTCCCTTCTTGGCAGCCCTGGTTGGCCTGAGCCCAGATTCGACCACCATGCGCTGGAACTCAATCGGGGTCAAGGAATTGACTCAGTCCGACACTGGGCCGCACCTTTAAAATTACTATGTGGGAGTATTGGTCGACTTTAGTATATGACCACCATGCGCTGGAACACAACCGGGGACGACTCAATTCAGCACAAGGTAGCACCCCCAGAAAGATTGAGCACCTGACCCCATGCCGAAAGGGGTAACAGGGCGCAATGGTGCAAGACGGCTCATTATGTACTTGTAATACTGAGAGGGTGAGTCAATGGCAAACATCGGTAACTACAGGCCGTGGGCCATGTAGCGTGTGTGCACATGCATGGGATGCTAGCTGGATGGGGTGGCCACCCCTCCCAGCATATAACGAGCTCGGCATAGGCTCATAACAACTAAAAGATTCTTGAAACGATATTGGGGATTTTATTGACTTGTTTCATTTAATTATGCGACTTAGTGTTTTTATCACTAACGCAAAATTGCTTCTGCAGGTGAGCAACTTTGGATTGAAGAATAAAAGTGACCCAGGTTTGGTGAATTGATAATAAAATTGGACTTCCTTATTATTCTATTGTGTTATAAATGTGGCTGTAGGGAACGGTCCAAGACTATGGGACAGTTACTTTATATTTTAGAGAACACGATTTATTATTATGATTTATATTATATATTGCCAAACTTATTTGCTGAATTTCATGATTTATATTATACCCGACTTATTTGCTGCATTTCAATTCATTAATAGGAAAATTATCGTTACATCAATTATATTTTTACGTAACATCCTGTCCGGTTCAAGTGGGTCATTACATGTGGTATCAGAGTACAGTTTCCCACTATCTCACAATTTATGAATCAAGTACCTTGTTGAAATGTCCAATAATTATCTTTTGCCAATGTGTTGTTTTTTGAATTAAAAAATTCATTTGCTAATAAACCTAAGTCCTAACTGAGAAAAAAACATATTAATGAACCATGATGGTTCGATGTTTCAGATGGCAGTCACTCGTAGATAGTCAAACAAATCTGCACAGTCAAATTTGAACACAAAGAATGTGTTGGCCCAGATCTTGACAGCCATATAGGGACTAGCGCAAGCTTGAGAAAATACAAATTCTGTGGTTCAAAATATTGTTCAGCGGTTACCGGGAGTGGTAGCAGGGAATGGAGCCTCAAACTCAGCAGCGGGTCCCATAATCACCCCAGATGGTGGTTAGGGACGTGCCCAAGGGCGGGCAGGGTTAGCTGACCTGGGCGAGCAAGGCGAGCGTCCAAACCCTGTGCCACCGGTAGTCCGACAAGTGGTGCCGCCAGTGGTTGACGATAGTGACCATTACACTCTGGAAAAATTCAAGAACAATGGAGCTGAAGTATTTATTGGAGGGATTGATCCAATGAAGGCGGAGAGCTGGATAGACATTACTGAAAAAGCGTTTTGGGTTCTGTCAGTGCCAAGTATTTATTGGAGGGATTGATCCAATGAAGGCGGAGAGCTGGATAGACATTACTAAAAAAGCGTTTAGGGTTCTGTCAGTGATCACCGCCATCAAGTGAGGATTGTAAAGCCTTTTTGGCTAACTTAGTGGAGTCTGAGTCAAAACCCAAAGAGTTGTCCATGATTCCTGTGGTAGTTGAGTTTTCCGATGTATTCCTAGACGAACTTCCAGGGTTACCTCCTAAACGAGCATTGGAGTTCGCCATTGACTTAGCACCATGGTGTAACACCAATGTCTAAAGCACAATACCGCATGGCTCCAGCAGAACTCAAGGAGTTAAAGGAACAACTAGAAGAGTTGTTGTAGGTAGGTTTCATCCGACCAAGTACTTCACCCTGGGGAGCCACTGTTCTCGGCTGTGTATTGACTATTGACCACTCAATCAAGTGACAGTCAAGAATCGGTACCCCTTACCGAGGATTGATGACTTGTTCGATCAGCTAAAAACAGCCGGGGTATTTTCTAAGATAGACTTGTGATCTAGTTATCAATAGTTGTGAGTAAAGAGTCAGACATATAGAAAACGGCTTTCCAAACTCAATATGGACATTATGAGTTTCTGGTCATGCCTTTTGGTCTAACAAATGCGCCAACGGCCTTAATGTCACTCATGAACACAGTATTTCATGCATACTTGGAGAAGTTTATTATCGTGTTTGTGGACGACATCTAGTCTATTCAAATAATTAAGAAGAGCATGTGAAGCACCTATCCATTACTCTTCAAGTTCTGCAAGAAAATCAACTGTTCGCCAAACTCTCAAAATGTGACTTCTGGTTGAAGGAAGTAAACTTACTTCGTCATATTATCTCAAAGGCTGGAGTTGCAGTGGATCCATCAAAAGTGAAAGCAGTCACTGATTGGCCACAACCCAAGTCAGTTACTAATATCAGAAGCTTCCTTGCTTTAGCAGGTTACTACAGCAAATTCATTAAACACACAAGGAAGGGAGTCAAGCTCACAAGGAAGGGAGTCAAGCTCGAATGGAGTAGTAAGTATGAGGAGAGTTTCCAGTCTCTGAAGAAGAGTCTAACAACTGCTCTAGTTTTTTACCCTGCCAATGGTAATGAAGGATTCGCAGTCTTCAGTGATGCATCTCTGTTGGGTTTAGGATGTGTCCTTATGCAAGAAGGTAAAGTGGTAGCCTATGCCTCTCGTCAATTGAAGATTCATGAACAAAATTATGCAACCCATGACTTGGAACTGGCATCAGTGGTTTTTGCCTTGACGATTTGGAAACACTACTTGTATGGAGCCCAGTTCAAAGTCTTCACTGACCAACTGAGTTTGAAGTATATCTTCACCTAGAATGACCTTAACCTTCGACAGAGGCGGTGGCTAGAGTATTTGAAGGACTACAATTTCCAAATCTTTATACCATCGAGGGAAAGCAAATGTGGTAGCCGACGCGTTGAGTTGGAAGGGCAAGGTGGACAAAAGTCAGGAGCTAGCTAGACTATGCACCATGTCAGCAGAAGTGGTGGCTATCAATCCTATGGAGTAACTAACAAGATTACTGACAAATTTGGTTATTTCCAATGATTTAGTTGATCGTGTTAAGCTAGCACAAATGGGTGGTGAGGAGCTGAATGAAATGTTGGATAAGAGACCTAACGTTGTAGCTGATTCCAATAGTGTGATTAGATTTAGAGGAAGGTTCGGTGTACCCAAGGATGATGCACTGAGACGGAATATCTTGGAGGAGGCTCATCGCTCAAAGTTCTCGATACACCATGGAGTTACTAAAATGTATCAGGATTAAAAGTGAACGTACTGGTGGATTGGGATGAAAAAGGATGTTGTGGATTTTGTCTCCAAGTGTCAGACTTGCCAACAGATCAATGCCCAACATCAACTACCTGGAGGACTATTGCAACCTTTAGAAATACCAACTTGGAATTGGGAGTGTGTCACATGCGATTTTATTGCAAAGCTCCTAAGGACTCAGAAGAAGCATGAATCCATATGGATGGTTGTGGACCAACTAACTAAGGTAGCTCACTTCATCCCCACGAAATCAACGAGAACTGCGGAATACCTGGCAGGATTGTATGTTGACAATATTGTCAAGTTGAATGGGATTCCAAAGGAGATAGTCTCCGACTGAGATCTCCTATTCACCTCACAATTCTGGGAAGCTTTCCAAAAATCCATGGGGACCCAAATCAAGCTTAGTATACCATATCATCCCCAAACTAATGGTCAGAGTGAGAGGACCATTCAAACTTTGCAAGATTTGTTAAGAGCTTGCATTATTGACTGGGGAGGTGACTAGGAGAAACACTTAGCCTTGGCTGAATTTACCTACAATAACTCTTACCAAAACAATATAGGGATGCCACCATTTGAAGCCTTATATAGTAGGCCCTATAGGTCTCCATCGTGCCGGCTAGAGTCTACCGAAGCAGTTATAGTCTGGCCAAAGATGGTTAGGGAAGCAACTGAAAAGGTGAAACTCATTCATAAAAGGCTTAAGGCAGCTCAGGATCGACAAAAGAGTTATGCCGATACTTGAAGGAGGTACCTAGAGTTCCAAGTTGAGGAGTTTGTGTACCTAAAGACATCTCCTACTAAGGGGGTGATCAGATTTAGATCATCAGGAAGTTGAAGCCAAGATTCATAGGACCATTCAAAATCTTGGATCAAGTTGGAAATTGTGCATATAGATTAGCATTGCCACAAAGGCGAGTTGGAGTACACAATGTTTTCCATGTGTCAATGCTAAAGAAATATGTACGAGATGAAGATCATACCATCACCAATTTTGAAGACCCTGAGCTACAATCAGATTTAACCATCCCGACGGTAATGGTGGCCGGATGGAGTCACCTTGGATGGCCAAAACATACCGTCGAGGAGGCACGCAGGTCTGAAATCCGAGGGGAGAACAGGTCAGTGTCGCTGTGGTGGTGGAGCCATGCTGGTCGGGGGCGCCGCCTTGGTGGTGCGAGAGGGTCATCGTCATGGTGGTGCCAGAGGGTCGTCATCATGGTGGTGCACGGGGAGCCGCCATGGGTCTGGTCGGGTGTCTGTTTATGTGGCCGACTAGGGTAGTCGCCATGTGTCATGGGCTGATAATGTGACCGACATGGAGTCACCATGGTCAGGTCGGGGTTGCTGATTGGGTGGCCAGAATGGGGTCGCCAAGGACTGGTTGAGGGTTGCCATGTGGTGGCCAAGTTGGAGACGCCATAGTAGCGAATGGAGGCTGCTACATTACTGGTTGGTCGCCATGCATGGTGAAAATACCGACTTTCACTTGTTGACTACAATAAAGCTAGGAGATTTGGGGTCATTAAAGGAATTGTTAAAGTAGAATGGCCACCAGGTAAATATGGGAGAACTCGATGCGGTTGAGTTAGAATATAAGGTAAATACAAAAGAATTAAGTATGGGACATATTAATAATTAAATTATCAACTAGTTAATGGGGACTTGGGTGGGGATAATTAATAATTAATTATCAACAGAATTGCTGAAAATTTAATAAGTAATGAAGACTAACATGAACTAATTACATCATTTAAAAATTGATAGTATATTAGTCATGTAGTTGCATGTAGGTTCATACAAAATAAAATTATATTAATGTATAATTTTATGCCCTCATTCAACTTAGGGTTAGCAGATTACAGTTAGATGAAATCACAAGGCAGGTACGTATAATAGGTAGAACATCGTACTTTCCTTGTTGGTAGCCTGGGTCGGCCTGAGCCTTAGATCGACCACCATGCACCGAGTGCAACCGGGGTCAAAGAATTGACTCAGTCCGACACGGGGTCTTATTATGTGCGTAAATTGTGTAATGCATCGACATTGCTTTAGAGTAGTGATAGTCGCCCCACAAAAGGCTACGGCCGGGGTGAGCAAGGCACAACGATTCCTCCATCACACTGGAGTGCAGTGATAGCCTCCCCATAAAAAGGCTACGGCCGGGGTGTGTGAGGCACTGGCAGTAGAATTGGTAGTGAGAGCTTCACCACAAACGGGGCATAGCAATCACCTGAGTGCAGTGATAGCCTCCCCATAAAAGGCTACGGCCGGGGTGTGTGAGGCACTAGCACTAGAGTTGGCAGTGAGAGCTTCCTCACAAACGGGGCATAGCAATCACCTGAGTGCAGTGATAGCTTCCCCATAAAAAGGCTACAGCCAGGGTGTGCAAGGCACTGGCACTGGAGTGCAGTGATAGTCTCCCCATAAAAAGGCTACGGCCTGGGTGTATGAGGCACTGGCACTAGAATTGGTAGTGAGAGCTTCCCCACAAACGGGGCGTAGCAATCACTTGAGTGCAGTGATAGCTTCCCCACAAAAAGGCTACGGCCAGGGTGTGCGAGGCACTGGCACTGGAGATGGTAGTGGTAGCCTCCCCACAAAAGTGCTACGGCCGGGGTGTGCAGATCATAGCAGATACCTCGTCCGCATTGTTTTGGAGTATAGCAGAATCGCTCCACCGCATATTAAAATGAACATAGGGAAATAGTGGAATGTACTTAACTTGTTTTATCTATTATACTACTTACTGTTGTAATCACTAACGCAGAATTGCCTCCGCAGGTATGTAGATACGAAATTAGGTGATTGACAACCAGAGCATGGAGCAAAATAAATATGGGGACTCCCTTTTTTATTTATTTGAGAAATAAGTGTGGCTACTGGGAAACAGTGCAAGACTGTGGGATCTTTATATATGTGTTTGTTAGAATTGCTAGACATATTTGCTAAATTGTGAGTAATACCTAGCCAGCTAGGCCCACAATGTTGTGAAAAATGGCGGGTCGTTACAACAGAGATATGTATGGACCGCACTAGCACTCCTTCAAGAGTAGGGCACTAGCACTCCTTCACCAACCATGTGAGTTAGATGTGTATGGACCACACTAGCACTCCTTCAAGATTTGTATGGACCGCACTAGCACTACTTCACCAACCATCTTGCATGCCATCGCCTTGACCTGACATTCTTGGGTCAGATGTGTATTGCAAGATAATGTTAGTGACAGTCTTATATGGATCATCAGACAGTGTTAGTGAGTCTTTTAGAGATGTATATGGAAAGTGTCTGAGAGTATGGTAGTGTGACGTCTAGATGAGATGCCCACATTGGTCAGATTGTTCAGTCAGCATGACAGCAGATTTTGAGTTATAGTTGGGGTATACAGATCATGTAGATGGTTAGACATGCAGTTTGACCTCAACCAGCGATAGTTGTTTGACTCGTATTAGAGATTTTGGTATAAATGATGGGTTTAGTGAGGGACTATACTTTAGGGAGAGAGCGATTTCCTTGTACTTCGCCAGAACAATTAGGTTCGTAGTACTATTTAGGAGGTACCTTCATAGTACTATTTAAGATTTACAGCGTAGGTAATTGATAGCAGAATAGTTTGGTGAAGACAACCTCACTCAAGCTTGGGAGCGACACAGATAGGGACTTTAGTCAGACAAGACAGTACTAACTAAATATAGGGACACCAGTGTTTGTTCATCTTAACTGATAGCTTTTCTTGAGAGTCTACCGCAATGGTAGTAGTCATGTGAGTCAAGATTAGTGCTACAAATTGGTACGAGATGGCATGTCACACACCACTGAAGAGCGGATGAGACTCGTGCCAATCCTCATTATGAATCCCCATAGACTCGAGGAGAGATAGTGGTTCTTTGGGTCATTTGAACCCTGCCTGATTAGAAGTGCGTGACTAGTACGGTATCGAGAACGCATGCCTACTATTAGTTCATTGAATTAAAACTACTTAGGAGCCATCTCTTAGGCTCGCCATTGATTGTTTGTTCCATCAGCTGGCCACCTATGGAGTAGTCCAATCATGATGATCTTACAAACATGTCCATGATCCTACCCATTTGTTTTAGCCACCCAATATCGTATACAAAGTTTTTCCATTGCCCTTATGACTCAAACGGAGACCCTCATTACATACCTAGTAGGATTTTCTCAGCTTAGTGCACTCTCCCCAGGACCCCCGATGTCAGGCTATGTAAGGATGGGACACTTCATAGTCAGAGTCGTATAGTAGTGTGCCCAATTTTTCATGAGAGATCCATTCACTTGTCATGTGACAATAGATGTCAGACAGAGTTCAGCCTCAACCAAAGTAATTTCACACTCACCCTTCTAGATATATCAAACCTACTATCTATTTTTCAGATGGTTGAGATGAGCAAACATTGACCAGTGCATGTGCCACCAACCAGATGAGAACTCCACAGTTCCGTGCAGTATGCTTTCATACTGCTTGAGACATGTTGCACATGTACTGGTGTTCTTGCCTTCATTCCATCACAGAGAGACTCTTCAGCAGTAGTTAGTGGTATTATAGATAGTTACGAGAGCCGTAACACGCAATAGAGTCATAGCTGTAAAGACCGTGGAAAAAAATTTTTAATATATTCGACTCGGGCAGGGAAGGATTGAAAGTTAGAGAATTAATATTGATTATATTATATTCTCTACCTAGTTAAGTCTACCCGGTTAAATATTTTATTCTTTACCCGGTTTCACAGTTAAAGGAATAAAATACGGGTGTTGGTGTGTTTCAACAAACCCTAGCCGTCATTTCATTTTATAAAGCGCCTGTAGAGACATCAACTACCTGGAGGACAATTGCCACCTTTAGAAAAACCAACATGGAAATGGGAGTGTGTCACATGCAATTTTATTTCAAAGCTCCCAAGAACTCAAAAGAAGCATGACTCCCTACAGGTAGTTGTGGACCAACTAACTAAGGTAGCTCACTTCATCCCCACGACATCAATGAGAATGGCAGAATACCTGGCAGGATTATATGTTGACAATATTGTCAAATTGCATGGGATTCCATAGGAGATAGTTGCTTACCGCGATCCCCTATTAACCTCACATTTCTGGGAAGCTTTTCGAAAAGCCATGGGAACTCAAATTAAGTTGAGTACAGCATATCATCCTCAAACTGATGGTCAGAGTAAGAGGACTATTCAAACTTTGGAAAATTTGTTAAGAACTTGCATTCTTGACTGGGGGGTGACAGGGAGAAACACTTAGCCTTGGTTGAATTCACCTACAATAAGTCTTACCAAGCTAGTATACGGATGGCACCATTTGAACCCTTATAAGGTAGGCCCTGTAGATCTCCATCATGCTAGCTGGAGTCTACCAAAGCAGTTATAGTTGGGCCAGAGATGGTGAGGGAAGCAAGTGAAAAGGTGAAACTCATTTAGCAAAGACGTAAGGCAGCTCAGAATCAACAAAAGAGTTATACTCATACTCGAAGGAAGGACCTAGAGTTCTAAGTTGGGGAGTTTGTGTACCTAATGACATCTCCTACGTAGGGGGTGATCAGATTTAAAATATCAGGGATGTTGACGACAAGATTCATAGGACTGTTTCCAATCCTAGATCGAGTAGGGAATTATGCTTATAGATTAGCATTGCCACGAAGCCTAGCTGGAGTACACAATATTTTCCATGTGTCAATGACAAAGAAGTATGTACGGGATGAGGATCATATCATCACAAATTTTGAAGACTTAGAGTTACAATCAAATTTAACCTATGAGGAAAAGCCAATCCGCATCCTAGCATGAGAAATAAAGACACTCAGGAACAAGGAAATTCCTTTGGTAAAAGTATTGTGGAAAAATCAGGGGCTAGAAGAAGCTACATGGGTGACTGAATAAGAAATGGCAAGGAAATACCCTAGCTTGTTTGTGGCATATGAGTTTTATAATTGTAGCGGCATGAACTAATCCCAAAGAAACAAAAGAAGTTAATCATAATTGTTTTGTTGCTTGTTATGATATTTCGAGGACGAAATATTTCCAAGTTGAGGAGATTGTAAAGACCGTGGAAAAAAAATTTTAATATATTCAACTCGGGCAGGGAAGGATCGAACGTTAGAGAATTAATATTAATTATATTATATTCTCTATCTGGTCAAATCTACCCGGTTCAATATTTTATTCTTTACCCGGTTCAATATTTTATTCTCTTCTCCACTTCCTTACCGGCGTGTCTTCTTCCTTGCTCAGGTATTCTTTCTATCTCCCTCTTTTTTAATTTTCTTGCATACGTATTTTAAGTTGATAATAAGATGTATAATAGTGAGGATTAAAGTTTAAAATCAACAAGAAAGAAAATAAACAGAAATTAAAGTTTAATTTGGTCGACGAATCCCCTGTTTTGGCGAGATTGGTAAGCACAAGTGAGGGTGCGCCGGGAATCGGAGGCGACGGTCGTTTCGATGTCGGAAGTTAATCCTACTCTCTTTGTCATTCAGTGTAGGGTCAATCTCATGTGTGTGGATGTCGTCTGGGGGTGGTAAATGGCCAAAAATAGAGGATGGTGCCGAAAACAGAGGAGACGGCGATGGGGGAAGAAATCCGGCCGTCCTAGGTGGCGACGGTTTCCTATATGGCTGGGGAAGGTACATAGGTGGTGACCGTGCCGAGGCGACCACCCAATTAAGGTGGTGATGCTCGCCCGTGGTGGAATCACCGACGCGAGGGCGCCGCTAGGCAGGCGATGCGGGCGTCGCCGCGGCTGGGAAGACGGCCGGAGTTGGTAGTGGCGACACCGCAATGGCACGGCGGAGGTGGACGGCGGCGAAGGACAACTTGCAAAGGTGGTCAGCGGCTGGAGGGTGCTTGGAGTCGAGAACAGAGCATGCCAAAGAAGAAGAAGGAAAAATTACCTTGGGTGGCAAACTTTTAAATAATGGTTGACTCGACACAGCTCGAGTTAAATAATAATACCAACTCATAAATAACACCTGACTGGATACCGATTCGAGTTAAAAATAATTCAAACTCGTAATAAATCTTTAAAAATAATTATTTTAATGGGTTATGGGTTAAAGTTACTAAACTAATTAATTATTAGATGAAGTCGACATGGACACAAGTAAAAAAATACGGTAATGATAAACGGTTAATAATTAATCGGCGTAATACAAGGGATTAAATTAAATCGGACGGTTGTAAGTAATTAATAAAATAAAGATTTTACCTTTACCTAATTAAATTTAATATTAGGTAAATAAAGTAAGTATTTTAATAACAAGTAAGTAATGTACAAAATGGGTTATTAAACTATAGTCGGGTATCAATCACTAGCCTCGAACCTAAAGAGAATAATGAAAATAAATAAAGTTCAACACTTTTTTGAGTTGAATAATTTAAAATAATTTATTAATAATATTTTTTAATAATACAAATTATTTTCAATAATTTAATAGAACAACTTAATTAATTAAATTGCTATGAATAATAGTAGCGATTAAAAACTATAGTTATAAAGAAAATCATTAAGATCAGGGTTAAGTAATTATTATAGCAAAGGACAATTAAATACTTGTTTATTAGTTATTATAATTTTATCAATTGTTAGGTATTAATAATGATTTAGATAATTAATTTAAAATGTGAAGTAGGAATTACATGATTATGTCACAGGAATAATTAATTATCTCACTAGATTTGTTGATAATTTAATATTTAATATTTTTGAAAATGATATATATATTAGATATTTAGTTGTATGCATTCCTACCCGAATAAAATTATACTTATCTTTAATTTTATGTTCTTCATTAGATTAGGATCGTTGGCCACAACTGTGAGTTCGAAATATCCAAGTCCGTAAAATCATTTGAAATGTTGTACTTTCCCTTGTTGGTAGCCCTGGTTGGCCCGAGCCTAGATTCGACCACCATGCGCTGTAACGCAATCGGGGGTCAAGGAATTGACTCAGTCCAGCACGGGGCCGCACCTTTAAAATTACAATGGGTGTTACACGGGGCCACACCTGAGGGATAATTACTCTTTACTTGTGTAAGAATAATAATAAAAATGAGTGAAATGATAAAAGGGATTTTATTGACTAACGCGGAATTGCCTCCGCAGGTGAGTAGCTTTGGGACTAACAATAGAAGTGTGGTTGGTGGTTCTTTTACCAACCCAGGTATGGTGAATTGATAATAATGTTGGACTTCCTTATTATTCTCTTGTGTTATAAATGTGGCTATGGGAAACGGTCCGAGACTGTGCGATAGTTATTTTAAATTTTATAGAACATGATTTATGGTTATGATTTATATTATATGTTCAAGACTATTTGTTGTATTTCAATTCATGTTCTGGAAGGTTACTTTTACATTAACTATATTTTTAAGTAACACCCGGTCCGGTTTTGTAAAACCCGTGACTCAAGTCAAGGTTTTACGTTACCGAACCAGTCGTTTCGACCGTTGGTTCGAGTCGAGTCGGTTAATGAACCGCGTGCTGAGTCGAGGCCAGCTGTGAGTTATGAGAGATGAGAGTCAGGTGTACCTGTATATATGATGATAACGTCGAGAAGATGGTGCGAAATGAGTTATCAGAATATATGAAAGTATGCATCATTCTTTTTCTTTTTATATGTTTGATCGTAGAAATAGTTTTAGGCCGAATAACGCATTAGGACGCGTTCGATTATATTTGGGTAGGTTATTAGTTATAGAACATATCATTTGGATGTTGTTTGTTTGTTTTATTTTATGGGATTTTTCCATATTTTTCTAGATTTTTTTAGAATTTATTACTAACTAGTTATTATTTTGACTCCAGTAGGAATAGAGTCAATACTTAATTATGAAACTGCCACTAGAGTATATATTCTCCATTCCCGACACCTTCCCCATTCCAAAACCCTAGCCGTCACTGCCCATTGTCCTCATTGCCGCCGCTGACGTTATACAGCAGCTGATCAACGCCGCCCCGCCCCGCCCCACCGTGCAGTCGCCGTGCCGCCACGACCCACCCCGGCCACCGTCTCGCCGCCACGACACCGGAATCGCCCCACAAGCCGCGACGCTCTCCCTCGTCGATTCGCCGCCGCCACTGTGACCCCGACGACCACCCCCACGCCGTCGCCGACGTTCCCCCATCATTCTGACCGTCGTTGAGGCCGGCTGTAGCCCCAATCGGAGCACGCCGCCGCGGTCGCCCATTTTCGACGCCATCACCGACAGCCATTGCCGCCCCGGCTACCCTGTTTAACACCAACATTGCACCAAGCTCGTCGAGCTGGTGCCGATAGACCCCCTGATTGCCCCGTCCCGAAACATCGCCGGAAAATTGCTGACACTCGCCGGAACTGCCGGAAAATTAGATTCGTGGGAAATTCGCCGGATCATCCACCAAACGCACCCAGTCCAATTTGCTCGGACTTTGGACACCGCTAGGTGCTGAATTTGAGTTTCGAACCACGAAACGGAAACCCTAGCCGTTGCCGATTTTCGACGACGCGAGGTATAATTTATTTTAACTTAATTATTTGAAAGTATTGATTATTAGAATTGCATGCTAGGATTGGTGAATTGTGTGTTGTAATAATATATATAAATGTAAATTTGATTGAGGATAAAATATGAAATTTGTTTGATTGAGTGGCGTTAAAAATGGAGGCTAAGAAACTAATTAGGGTAACTAGGTAATGATCATGATCTAATGCAAACTAGCCTAAGTAGACTTGCTAGAGTTGATATAGGTTGATGTGTGTTGATTGATGCATGATTGTGTTGATTGTGTGTGCATGCTATAGGATGTGTCATTTATCATCTGGGCGTTAGTTTTTAGCTTGATTGTGTAGGTACGGTGTAGGAGCTCGCCGCCTAGGCACGTGGACCCGTTTGGAGCTTCTACCAGGTCCGTTTAGGACTCGTTCTCCGTTTTATGCTACTCTATTGTGTATTTGATTTATCATGTGCAGGACGAGTTAAGTGGCGTTTTATCGGATCCCACTTAACTCGGGCCATTTAGCCAACGATTTTCTGGATTAATAACCCTCGAGGATGAGATCCCTCGAGTTTGTTTTCGAACTTCAGATCCAGCTCACGATGCCTTCGGGCCTATTGTATAAATCCCAACCTAGACCAATATATATGTATGGTTTTAGCGTTTTCAGTGAGAGATTGAATGAGGGAAATCCGACTACTGTGCTACGCGAGCGGGCACGTGTGAGTCGATAGTGGGCTCTGGAATGTTGTGCGGGCCGTTTCATTCCCAAGGGATCCTGACAACTCCACCTTTGAGTTCCTCACACCCGGAGAAGTGTGGAGGTTCACGGGTACTACAATGCAGCGCATGTCTAGACTTGTAGTTTCAAAGGGTACTAAAGGCGACTACCTGAGAGTGCTCGGCCTTCATGCTCAAAGCCAGGAGTAATATGGAAGGTGTAGAGGGCGAAAAGGAATGAGATTTGATACAAGAAGCGATAGATAAATGGCCAAGGTATGAGAATGAGAAAGAAAGGGGGATGCCGTCGACCCGAGGGCGACGGCTCCCATATGTGCCCTGATGAGAGTTCTTGAGGAAGTATATGGTTTTCATTCAACAGGAGAGTTTGCTCTCCTATGCCAGATTAATATTAGTTTTTTGGGCCGGTAACACTCGTTACTAACCGTTTTTCTATATATATGTAGGTGAGGAATGCGAGCGATGAAAGCTGACGGGACTGCGGAGGAGCAGCACGGAACCGCACACACATGTACCTGCCGCATGTAATGTATAATGATGATGTGTTAATGCTATATGAATGATAATTTAGATGTGTTTGTTTGGATGAATTTCCTGTTATGAAATGAACAGATAGATGTGAATGAGCGGGGACCCTTGAGTTCAGCCTCGGCTTAGATGAAAACAAATGAAATAATAATGGAATGCTGCGGTCAGATTTTTATGTTTTGTCGTATTTTGATAAAATATTTATATACACCTTCGTGGTGGACAAGGTTGGCCCTTATTGCACTTTTAGGGGAAACTCTGTCCGTTTTTATGTAGTAGTATATATTTTCTTTTGGTTTCTCATTTATTGTTTTGTCTTGTTTTGCTTGTACATCATAGCATGCATGTAGGACCGCGTTAGAACCCAATTGTTCCCATTCATGCATTTCATGTTTGCATCTCCATCTTGAGACGCTGAGGGCAGATCTGGGTCGGCTTAGTTGAACCCAGTAGATTAGCGAACGGTTCGGTCGCCGGTGACATTTCAGGGTCGGTTCACGGGTGAGCCGAAACGGGGTGTTACAGGTTTGGGCGGGTCGTTAAAGGTGGTATTAGAGCACGGTTTCCCACAAGCTAACATTTTATGACTCAAGTACCTTGCTGAAAAGTCAAATAATTATCTTTTCCCATTGTGTTGTGTTATTAATTAACAAATGTATTCGCTAATAAACCAAAGTTGTAACTGGAAAAAACATACTAGTGAACCATGATGGTTCGACGTTTTAGATGGCAGGCACTCAGTAGACAGTCAAACCGAGCTACTTCGCCCAATGCGAACACCGAGAATGTATTGGCTCAGATCTTGACGGACATGCAGGGACTAACACAGGCTTGAAAAAATACAAATTCTATGGTTTAAAATATTATTCAGCGGTTACCAGGAGTGGTAGCCGGGCATGGAGCCTCAAACTCGGCAGCGAGTCCCAGAATCACCACAGATGGTAGTCAGGGGAGTGCCCAAGGGTGGGCAGGGTTAGCAGACCCGGGCGAGCAAGGGGAGTGTCCAAACCCAGTGCCACCGGTAGTTCGACAAGTAGTGCCGCTAGCAGGTGATGATAGTGACTGCTACACTTTGGAAAAATTAAGAAAGAATCGAGCTAAGGTATTAATTGGAGGGATCGATCCAATGAAGGTGGAGAGCTGGATTGACATTACCGAAAAAGCGTTTAGAGCTCTGTCTGTGCCCCACTACCATCAAGTGAGATTGGCAACATGCATGCTTCAAGAGGAAGCATCTTACGGGTAGAAATCCATGGAGAAAACCACTTTCCATTGCGTCGGTGGAATTTGTGACAGCTTTCAATGGACAATATTTTTCAGAGCCCGTTGTCCAGAATAAAGCATTGGCGTTCACCAATTTGGTTCAGGAGAGGATTCAGTCTAGGAATATGTGTATTACCAGACAAACTTCCAAGGTTACCTCATAAGCGGGCAGTGGAGTTTGCCATTGACCTCAGCACCTAGTGTGACACCAATTTCTAGAGGACCAGTCTTGACACTGCCAAATGGTACATGAAGGATTTGTAGTCTTTCAGCGATGTGTCTTTGTTGGGTTTAGGATGCATCCTTATGCAAGAAGGTAAGGTGGTGTCCTATGCCTCTCGTCAATTGAAGATTCATGAGCAAAATTATGCAACCCTTGACTTGGAACTGGCAGCAGTGGTTTTTGCCTTGAAGATTTGGAGACACTACTTGTATAGAGCCCAATTCGAAGTCTTCACTGACCACCAGAGTTTGAACTATATCTTCACCTAGAATGACCTTAACCTTGGATAGAGGCGGTGGATGGAATATTTGAAGGACTACGACTTCCAAATCTTATACCATCCAGGGAAAGCAAATGTGGTACCGACGAGTTGAGTCAGAACGGCAAAGTGGATAAAAGTCAGCAGTTAGCTACACTTTGGGCCATGTCAGGAGAAGTAGTAGCTATCAACCCGGTGGAGCAACTAGCAGGCATATTGGCAAATTTGGTTGTTTCCAATGATTTGGTTGATCGTGTTAAGCTAGCACAAATGGGTGATGAGGAGCTGAATAAAATTTTGGACAAGATTCCTGACATTGTAACTGATTCAAATAGTGTGAACAGATTTAGAAGAAGGTTGTGTGTACCCAAGGATAATGCACTGAGGTGGAATATCTTGGAGGGGGCTCATCGCTCAAAGTTCTCAATACACCCTGGAGTTACTAAAATGTATCTGGATTTAAAGGGAACCTAATGGTGGATTGGGATGAAGAGGGATGTTGTGGATTTTGTCTCTAAGTGCCAGACTTGCATGTAGAACATCAACTACCTGGAAGACTATTGCAACCTTTAGAAATACCAACGTGGAAATGAGAGTGTGTCACATGAGTTTTATTTCAAAGCTCCCAAGAACTCAAAAGAAGCATGACTCCATATGGGTAGTTGTGGACTGACTAACTAAGGTAGCTCACTTCATCCCCACAAAATCAATGAGAACGGCGGAATACCTGGTAGGATTATATGTTGACAATATTGTCAAATTGCATGAGATTCCAAAGGAGATAGTCACCGACCGCGATCCCCTATTCACCTCACATTTCGAGGAAGCTTTCCAAAAAGCCATGGGAACTCAAATTAAGTTGAGTACAACATATCATCCCCAAACTGATCGTCATAGTGAGAGGACTATTCAAACATTGGAA
>JAURVB010006947.1:0-13589 GCA_033002965.1 Piper betle
TACTTCCATATGTTATTTGCAAACTTCAAAAACTACCGTTTGTTATACCCTTTCAAGTTGCCGTTCTCTTTCACATTTGCCAAACGAGATAGGAGACCTTCAATATCTAAGGGATTTGTGGCTTGGCTGGAGTTCAATATGTCAACCAGAATCAATATGCAATGTCCGCAATTTACGAGTATTAGATATTTCTGGTTGAGCTCAATTCATTACCACGCAACATAGGAAACCTAACGTGCATTGAGAAACAGGGAAGATTGGTTGTCGGAAGAGAAGGACATGGAAACGAAGTGCTTAGGGGCATGGACAAGCTTCAAGGCAAACTAATAATCTTACATCTGGAAAATGTTCAGTGTTGAACATGCGGTGATGGCTAACTTGAAAAAAAGTACTTGATGAAATATTGTTGATCGAGAAATTGAGGCAAAGGTGGTTGATGCACGTGAGCCTCATCCCACATCGCTCACGGCTTTATCTTTCCTCAACTATCGTGGTGGAAGGATTCCAAAATGGACGTCCACTTTGAGTTTCCCAGGTCTCAAGAGGTTAGTTATGGAAGGATTCGAGGAGATAAACAGATGACAGATGTTGAGCTTCCTTCACTGGAGTCACTACATATTGAAAGCTGCGTCAAGTTAAAAGATGTTTCTGTGGGGTAAACCTTTGTGTGTTATCATGCCAATGAGTCTATCTCTTCGGAATTCCAGCTCCTCACTCGCATCATCGATATTGGACTTTATCGTGTCGAATGTAGGGTCTTTGACACTGAAGTCAGTGCCTAACCTCACTTTGCTCGGGGGACTTCATCTGGGCTCGTTGTCTTCGCTCACATCATTGTAGGAGCTGCTTGTTTCTTGTGGATGTGAACATGAACTTATATATCATTGGCAATGCCATTTTATTGTGAGGCGCATCCGTATGATGATGATCTATTCCTCCCTGAGGAGGGTGGCAGAATGTTCCCTAACCTCCCGACTCTTTGATGTACAGTAAAGCTCGGAGTTGAAATTCAGCCCGGAAGGGTTGCGGTACTTAACGTCCCTCCAATCCGTCACTTTCTCCTCCCTCCAAAATGGGAATATTTTATACCGCTAGATTTTTTAAAATCGAGCCGTGAAAAAATTGTTATTGTAAAAACCCACAAAGACCTGCCTTATCGAGCCGTGAAAAAATTGTTATTATAAAGACCCGCCATAAAATTAGCAACGTGATTAACATATACTTCTGTCTAGAAAGCATACATAGCTAATTCAAATTAAGTAAGGTTCCCTTTTAAATAAAGGGAGAGCTCTATATAAACAGAAACATCGCAGATTTTATATATCATTGCTATAAATTTTGCAAATTTAATAGTAATGATATAAAAATGACTAGCAGATAAGACTTTGCAAATTTAAATATTTATTTATTTAAAGAAGAAATAAGCCTATCAACTCCCTAAGAAAGCCCATCATAATTCTCGAGAAAGCCCGCGAAGTAAAAAACGAAGGCCCAATAAGAGAGCACACGATCTTCCCACCAACATTCGAAAAATTCGAAATTTGGATCCTTTTATCTCCTCTTTTTTCGCCGCTTTGATCGGATTCTCTGGTTTTTGTTGTGGAGGCAAGGCAAAGATGAGGGAGGGCATCTCCATCCTCATGGGTCAGCCCGGCATCCACCGGTGTCGGGAACGCTGCCTGGAAGCTTTGCTGGATCATCACATCTTTTCCTCTCTACTTCTTTTTCCACAAGATTTTGCCGTTTCTGTCATTGTTTTGTTATGAACTTTGCTAGGGGACGTTACACAAGTAAGATGCATCAATCTGGAAAGACGCCTTTTTTGAAATTATTACGCGTTGATTGGTCGATTGTTGGTTTAATTTGCTTGGTTTTTTGGAAGACGCCACTTCAATCAGTTGGGAAGGAGATTGTGGACTTGTGCTTGGATAGAATCCGGAAGCTTGCAGATAATAACTCCAACGGACTACAGAATTTTCCATGTTGTGGGGGGTGGGACTGGATATGGGCGCAAGTCTCAACCTCTTTTGTGGAGCACACTGATGTCTCTGTCCTGTTAGACAATGAGGCCATATATGACATCTGCAGAAGGTCCGTTGACATTGAGAGACCAACCTACAGAAATTTCAACTGGCTTATTTCACAGGTTTTGCATTTTCATTTGTTTTAGATAACTGATTGAAGTGTTTGATTACCCATTCACTACTTGATGGTTAAAATTGACAAATTTTTTAACATTTGACAGGTGATTTCTTCACTGACAGCATCCCTACGTTTTGATGGTGCCCTTAACGTGGATGTGACCGAGTTCCAGACGAATTTGGTCCCATACCCACGAAGAATCCATTTCAATAATTTTATGGTTTGATGCTTGAATGTGATTTGGAGTCTGTCACATACAGCTGGATGGGCAAATGTCGATACGTTGCATTTCAGGGATGGTTGGCCACCCTATTTTATGTTCTCGGGACCGTTAGCTTAGATGATTTCTACGATTGTAATGCAATAAAGATTGTACACGACGGCCATTATTTTTAGAATTTGCCCTAACAATTTTTACGAAAGATTTGGCTTGCCAATGGAAAATGATATAGACGGTTCTTTTTAATGAGTTTGGGACTTTCTTCGAGCCTACCCAAAACGAATTAACCACTACACATAATTTCGGGGCCTTACCCTATACATATATTTGATTACCATCATTTTTAGCTTTGGTTTTTTATTAATAATATATCCTGCTGGTTGAGTCTTAGCACATTTGTGTTTTAAATTCGTTCTAAATGTTAATATAGATAGATGTTACGGGTAGTATTTGGGGGCGTTACTTTTCATGCAGTGGTGATCGAATAGTTGATTTTGCTTGTACTTTGTTTTGAAAAATAAAGAAAATAAAAAAGGGATGAAGCAATGATCTTCCACCAATTTGCACAAGATGAAGTAATGGGCGTCTATCTGCTTGAAAAAAAAATGGGTTAGTAACCTCCAGCAAAAAAAGAATAAAAAAAGTTAAGGTCACAATGATTAGCGGATTACTTGCTTTTCAATTTTGTAGTTAATGCAGAATGTTCCCTATTTCTTTGCTCAAGTTTAATAGTTTTTTCTAAAATGCTCGAGTATACTAAGTTGAATCCCTTCACAATAATTTCAGATGCCTAAGACAAAAAGAATGACACGAGTTTGGAAAAACTCATGTTATTAGGTAACAGGGAAGTCTTTAGGCCCCCATTGTTCGGCTTCGTGGACTTGGTGACAATGATGCAAAGTATACATGCTAATAGATTTTCAGCTTGAACAATTATTAAGTTGCTCGCCTTGCCTTTCTCTCAATAACATTAAGACATTCATAGAACTTAATGCATCAAATGAAATAATAGATAATATAATCTAAAATATGATTATTCGAAGTTAAGATTTTTGAGATATTAGGGCTTGAAATATGAATAATTATATGAGAATTAATATTAAAATTACATTTAGTAATTATCTTTTCAATGAATGAAATCAAATCCTCAACATTGTTATTGCAACCTTAGATACTTAAATCAAGTTTTCTTTTTCTTTTCATTTTATTATATTTATATTTAAATTATATCAATAGCTCATAATTCATTATTCTCGATTTTAGATAATACTATTCGAAGATTATAATCTAATACATAATATATATGCTCGCAAAAAAGATACTAGTCATTGGCTTTATTAATTGACGACGACTAGTACACTTGCTATAAGAACTATTTGACCCATATAGTATAAAAGTTAAAAGCTTGGAAATGAGGTTTGAGTAATTAATTTATTCTTTGTATTTCCATTTAATACAATTTGAGAAGTGAAAAAATCATATTCTTAAACTAAACCTAAATGAAGCACCAAACTTGACTCTAAAATTAGGACCTCAAATAAAGTCAATGCCTCCCGTTAAACCAAGGGCTTCTTGGGAGGCAACCTAAGTATTTTCTTTTCATTTTTTGCTTATTTTTATTTATAGATTCTGTAACACCCCAAGTCCGGTTTACACTCGGAACCGAACCGGAATGTCACTGGTCTCGGTTAAGTCCCCGAACCCAACTCCCACGGATCTACTCTCGGCTTCTCGAGATATTTGTCGAGAAATTCAACGTTAACAAATACTGCTTACGTACTCTTGCCTAAACTGAACTTCGTGAAACGTATGCGTTAAATATGTCAATTCACATAGTAATTACTTATGTAACTTAGTGTTCGTAGAACGTATTATAATGACACGCCCAGCTCAGCTTAAAAACGCTGTACTTCATATAGTTCATACATATTCACCTTATCGGCATTTTTTTTAATGAGCAATTAATATGACTCTTAAAGAGTGCTACAAGCCTGAAACCAGAACCAGAAAAAGAAGAGGTTGTATTGGCAAAATATATTTCTATTTCGAACCCTAAAAAGGAGAGTACCTCATGCATGCTAGCTTTTTTTCCAAATCCAAATATCTCAATTCTGATAAGAAAACACGAAATTTAGTTGTACAAAATCTTGGTTGTTCTTACCCACAAAATTTAGTAGCTTTCATATTGCCAGCTACTAGCTAGCTACTACTCTTATACTTCGAGTTTCTCAAGCACATAGAACTTAACACTACTTAATTGCTACGTAAACTATGTTTAGATTCTTTTAGATTAATTAAACAACATTAATTCTTAGAAATCCTCGTAAAACCAATCTAAGCTGCGAACAAATTTACAGGAGACGTAATTGAGCTAGCATTTCTAATTGAATTGTCGGACGAGAGGGGACAAATTACATATTAGGGATTTCGATCCAATCTCTAGCAATGAAATATATATTTATGTACTCTTAATTGTTGGGATACATATATATCACATAGCCAATCTTATCTAAATTTCGCTGTTCATGTCCTGTTTTTTTTGTAGTGCTAGCTAGGAAATGATCATCTTCTTTATCTTCAACTTTTTTGGGTGAGAACCAATTATTTATCATACTACCTGCACAGCTAGGAACAACATTTGCAATCCAAATACACTGCCTAGAAAATGCTCAACTGGTCAAATAACAGTATAACACCCTGTCTATAAAATGCTTAACCACCATGTAAATTTAAAATAAATATGACCACATCCTTCTCTTCGAGTGTTGCATCCAGCTGACCACATAACTCCCAGTCACAATCATTTATGAGAACTAAAACTCCTGGACGCCTGCAGATAAAATTACTCCCTTCAGTACATACTTCAAGAGGATAAACTTTTTATTCACAAAGTGATTGGAAATGTAGAAGGAAATAGAGTAGGAGGTTATAATAGGGCATATACACTGTCTCCTTTTATGAACATCTCAAGCCTCTCCTTAATTAAGTTTGTACAAACCCACGAAAGCAATTTTTCATTTTCAACTGCAGCATATACCATGATAGATAAATTCCACTTAATAATGGCGTGCTCAAATAAGAATTTCAATTTTTTCCAAGAAAAGAAGCTATCATCTTTTCTCCATCTTTGAGCTTCACATCAACGTGATGAACCTTAATGGATTGGCAAAGAAGCTCGAGGCCTCCACTGAAACAGAAATTCACATAATTTAGGATTGACATGTATGTGAAAAAAACACAAGCATAAAGCTGTCAAGGCAGGATAACCTAACATCTAAACAATGTCAGAAAGGCATTGTAACAGTAACGATGCACATAACATCTTATATACCAATTGGTATGCAGATATAAGATTTTTCAATCCAAAATATGACCACAGAACAACTCGTTTCAATTTCCTCATTTATTTTTAATCATATCGGTAGGGAGTATGCATAGCTAGGATTTAATCAATGGACTAAATTGTAGCCTAGTTAATCGACACGAAACTTAGTAAAAGCATCATTTTTATTGGTTGGGAAGAGCGTGAGAACTTATAATGATCTGAACCTTGGTACAAACAATACAAAACACAGTGCCTACAAAAAATTTGCACTTAGCCTCGTCGTATGAAGGTTCCTCTAACCAAAACTATATGCATGGCAGATCCATTTATTTATATTAATCATAGCCCACATCTTCATGATTGCCAAAAAATTAGCAAAGTGATTAACATATCAGTATGTCTGTTCAAAAAGCATACATAGCTAATTCAAATTAAGTAAGGTTCCCCTTTTAAATAAAGGGAGAGCTCCTTTATCATGTAAACCTTATTACATCTAAGTAAAGTAAGAACATCGCAGATGTTATATATCATTGCTATCATCTTCTAGCGCAAAATAAATAAATAAATAAATAATAAATAATTAAAAAGCAACAACCTTGATCTTAAATACAAAATCATGCAAAGTTGTCAACCAAAAACAGGAAATCAATCATAGAATAAGCTGCATCTCTTGTGCCCTGGGTATTTATTGGTGGGAATGGAGAGATGGGCGAGAAGGGATGGCTAAGGAGGGAGCAGCGGTCATGGCCAAGGAGGAAGGCAGAGGCTGGCCAAAGTGTTTATTAATTTTATTAATTTTATTTTGTTGAATTAATTAAAAAAAACTATTAAGAAGCTTTTAACTATTTGTTTAAACGACAAGAATTAATTTTTTTCTCCTTGATTAATTATAATTCCCTTGGCTAAGCCCACATCGTGGACTAGTGAGAGCCCAGTTATAAATAAAACTATGTATTTTTTTAAAAAATTTATTTAATTAAAATAAAAAAATTAAATAATTTGCTTTGATAAAGAGCTTAATTTGTTTCTCTTAAGGTGATAGCCAAAAAGTGATTGTCTAAAAATGAGAATATGAGGGCCACGGTGTATGCAAAAATTTTTTTAATGATAGCAATAATTTTTGTTAATTTAATTGCTACTCGAGCATACATTATGTTTCCCGTATAGTGTCAATTTTAAAGTGTTGAATTTTATTTTTATCTTAAAAACTATCAAATTTATTTGTACCAAAAAATATTTAAATATCAATACATATCATTGAAGTATTTAAATGTATTTGTCACTTATAACACCTATCTTCAAATCACAAAGCCTAAAAAGAATGTCAACAAAAACAATTCTCATGGCCTTTTATAATTTTTTATTTTGTAGGATATGAGAATGAAAAGCATCGTTATTAAAAATACTACTAATTCGAATGTGTTCGCTCTATGTTCAATTTTATTTAGTTCATTGACAATTCCATTCAAAACTAAAACAGGGCAATCATAAATAGACTTCTTTCCAAAGCAACTCAAAGTTAGTTTTTTTAAAATGGCTTTGACATATAAAAGTAATATTTTATTTACGTTGAATATAATATGATATATATATATATATATATATATATATATTGATGTAGCAATTACTATAATAATAATAATAATATAAAATCTGAATAGAAAAAAAGTAAATAAAATTACCAAAACAATTAATTATATGTGTCGGAGTTCAAGCAATCTAACTCAATTTCTACTTATAGCTCAAGTTAAATTAATATCTTCAAACAGGAGTTAAATAAGCCGAACTTAAACGCAACAATTAATACCACTTAGCTAATAAGTAAGTAGTGCTATTAAATTTAAAAATAAATTCATTAAATAAATTCTAAACATATTGAAAATTGTTTCTATATAAAAGCCTCAACAATGCATAAATATGTCTTAAATTTAGTAAGTTTACTAATAAATAAAAAACAATTAGAATCGGATCATATAATAAAAATTATCAATTTCCGCATTTAACAGATTCATTATAGAAGTTAATTCGAGAGTTAGTAAATTAAAACCAAAAACCAAGTAATTGATAATAATAACGTCTATTTGTAAATTAGTTGATTATAAAAATAAAAAATTAATGTAAAATTTTTTATAAAATGACTAGCATATAAGACTTCGCAAATTTTAATATTTATTTATTTATTTAGAAGAAATAAGCCTATCACTCTCTAGAAAAGCCCATCATAATTCTCGAGTAAAGCCCACGAAGTCGACAACAAAGACCCAACAAGAAAACACACGATCTTCCCACCAACATTCCAAAAATTCGAAATTTGGATCTTTTTTTCTCCTTTTTTTCACCGCTTTGATCGGATTCTCTGGTTTTTTGTTGTGGAGGCAAGGCAAAGATGAGGGAGTGCATCTCCATCCACATGGGTCAGGCCGGCATCCAGGTCGGGAACGCTGCCTGCAAGCTTTACTGTCTTGAGCGTGGCTTTCAGGTGGGTGCCGGATCATCACATCTTTTCCTCCCTACTGATTTTTCCACAAGATTTTGCTGTTTCTGTCATTGTTTTGTTATGAATTATTGCGATGTTCAAGAGTCTGTCGTAGAAGAGAGAGATTTTTCTTAAGTTTGTGTCGCATTGTTATGGTATTTGGGGATTTATTATACATGTATGTCAGGATTTAGAAAGGATTTTTAATGTTAAGGTGCATATCAGCCTCTGAATTTTCTATCTTATTTATCATATTTTTTCTTTATAGCCTGCCCCGTTACAACCTATGAAGACCTATTAATTTCACTAAATTGGTATTGCCTACATTAGTTGAGATAGGAGCGAAAAGTAAACATATTTAAGCATGTGCTTGATTATATTTTCTGGGTTGTAGATGACAATAATAAGCTAATGGGCTATCACATACACACACAAGGATCTTTCTTTGGGTGTGATTGACAAAGGGGATTGCTGATTTAATTGACATCTTGTTGATTGTTGAGGGTTTGATTAAAGAGCATATTAGAACATAATGGGGATTGATCGTTTTTTCTATCTTCTGCCTATGATGAATATGCGTCAACAGATGCTAGCGGTGCTGCCTTTTTCTCCTTTGTTGCTCTCATTGTAAGAATTTACATTTTTTTCGCACATGACTTAGTTAGCTGTTTCAATTGACATTTAGTTGTTACTTCTCTTTCTCTCCTCCTCTGGTGTGTTTCTATGAATTGCTTCTAAGAGAATTTTTTTACGAAAGCATTCTATTTGCTAAATTCCATCGAAGTTTCATTTTCTTGGGAGAGTTTTTGTGTTGCATTCTTAATTTTGTCTTGTTTATGAGCTAAGTAAGAATGATGGTTTCAAGCTTTTCACTGCTACTTTTGGTTTTATTGGTCTTTCTATAGGTCATTTTCTAGGTCTTTTGGTTTTATAGGTCTTTCTATGGGTAAATTCACTGATTTCATTTAATGATTATTTTTAGTTGCGTATATGCAACTTATATAATTGTGGTTTAGACAATATATATGTGGTGTTGATTTTCCTCTTTTATTGTTCTAATCCAAGAGAGCTAAGGTTGTGTGAGGACAAAATGGAGCAGTGTCATCCGTGAAATAAAAAAATTTGCTTCTCTTTCTTTTTTGCATGAATGAGTTTTTTCATTGTTTTGTGAAATCCAATTAGTAAATCATGTTGATTAGGAGCATAAATGGCCATTTTAACCATATCTTTCCCACTTTCTTGCACATTGAAAAAGTATGGTTTGTCTTCAAATCTTGCAAAGAAGCCGTGGGGAAAACATTGGTTTTTGGTTTGCATGTTTGGATGTGATTTTGATCTTCGGGGCAAATTGTTTTGCTATGAAAACTCATAAGCATGATAGGAAATATGGAAATTTTTTGGACGACAACGAGTCAGATTTCTTGCTTTACTCAGTTTTGTCATCAAAGATGTGTGGCTAATTTTATTTTTCTAAATAATTTGTTCTTGTATGATAAATTTATGAAGTGATTAGGGTAAGTAATGCATATCCTTTGGATGTCAGATATTCATTTTCAGAGTTGCTATGAAAAATATACACTACCACAAGGGGAGGTTTTTTTTTGGTTTGATATTGTTATAGTATTGGGCAAATTTTGTGACAATGAATTAATATCGGATTTGAGTTTTTTCTTTCTAATATATTCACTTATCATCTTACTATCTTTCCTCCTTGGCACAAAGATTAGGGTTAAGCAGCTCTCGGCCATCCTCACCATGTTTGGAAGAGTTCATGTTATTAGGTAACAAGGAAGTCTCAGGCCACCATTGTTTGGCTTCGTGGACTTGGTGCCAATGATGCAAGGGATACGTACTAATAGTTATTTTATTTATGTTTAAATTAAATCAATAGCTCATAATTTATTATCTCGACTTTACATAATTCTATCTAAAGATTATAATCTAATACATATTTTATATCCTCTTAGAAATTATATGTAACGACCCACTCATTGTGAACTGCAACCCAAGTGTTACAATATAAAACTAAATGCCTCGTAAATTAATTTTTTATTAATTTTTCAACTTCATGAATAAATCCATAGACGTAAATTTTTTTAAACCATACAAATTAAATTCATACTCAAAGAATTAGTTAAAGTTTAAATTCTAAGTCATGCCATGAAATAAAATATAATATAACCAATGCTCAGAATAATCTAAGACCTACGAAATGTACTAAAATCCCATTGTAATGCAAACAATCTAGAATTATAATAACAATTAAGAAAAAATAATAGTCTAATAACAGAATCCTTCAGCTGTCTCGGCTTTACCCATCCTTCAATATTCACATTTGCGGAAGCAATTTTACGTTAGTGATATAAACACTAAGGTATATAATTATAAAAAACAAATTAATATATTTCACAACATCATTAATTGAGTATTTTAGTGATTATGAACCTATGCTGAGTTCTTAATATGCCGGGAGGGGTGGTCACTCCATCTAGGTATAATCTCATTTATGCGTGACACGTTACATGGTCCATGGCCTGTAATTACCAATATTTGCCGATGACTCACCCTCTTGGCATCAAAAGTGTATAATGGGTCATTTTGCGTCATTGAGCACTGTTACCCCTTTCTGCACGGGAGCAGGTATTTAATTTTTCAGGAATTTTAAGGGTGCGGTCCTGTGTCGGACTAAGTCAACTCTTTTACCTCGATTCCGTTCGGTGCATGATGGTCGAATGTGGGCTCAGGCTGACCAAGGCTACCAAATAGAAATATATAACATTTCGAGTAATTATACGGATCTGAAATTCTGATGAGGCACGTGGCAATTATGACACATGATCCTAATCTGAATAAACCAATAAAATTGTACATAGGTATAATTTTATGTGAGCAAAAATCATAGAATGAAATGACTTTATTATATGATGATTAAAACTCAACAAAATAAACATGCGATATACGAAATATAAACTTTAAATTTACAATATTTACAATAAGTCTAGTGAGATAATTAATTATTTATGTGACATAATCAATTAAGGCATACCTAACCTTTTAAATTAATTATTCAATCACAATTCACCCTTAGCCAACAATAAAATGATTATTAATTTACTAACATGTATTTAATTACTAATATTAATGTATTTTCCTTGATGCATTAATAATTTAACCAAAGAAATCATATTAAGATTATTGTCATAGAAATTTAGGTTAGCATTTAAACTTTTAATTAATATCATATTTTAATTCCTATTAAGAAATAACGGTTACTTATTCCATTAATAATGGCTTGAATATTTATTAATAACAATTTATTAAGTTTCACTAACTTTCATTAATTAACTTAAGATTATCCAATTATTTAATATAACTTGTATTAATGTTTAAAGGAAATCACTCGTAAGATTATTTTAAATTACTTAACTCGATAAAGGTTCAAAAACTGACTATTGAATTTTTTCAATACAAATGAGTGATGGAAACCCAACCAAAAGAAAAGTCTACTATATAGGAAGATAAAAGAGTTTTGGAAATCGAATCCACTCACAACTCCCTATCTTAAAAATCTTCCACGTTCAACAACATGGGGATATAAAGTCTTCCCCTTATCTTCAACTTTCAACCAGAACTCCACCCTTACACACCATGTCAGCCTACCCAAAAGACCCTAGTTGCTACCAACCCAAACCCAACAAGTTCGACCTGTGGTTGAACCTCATTCGAGTGAGAGGGAAAAATAAAAGGAATAAAATATAATAAATAAATCTTATTTGAAACAATCTATAAATACCACCATACCGATATGATATGCTAAAGGTAATAATTATTGATTTATGATATTGATTCTCAAGAATTAATTTAATTTAAAAATATTTAAGATTTGTTCCAAGATTTACAAAATCTTAAATAAAATAACATAGTTATTTTCGGGATTTTATATTATACTACTCATTGACTTTATTACTTGACTACAACTAGTGCACTTTCTAGAAGAACTATTTGGGTCGTATAGCATAAAAGTTAAAAGCTTGAGAATGAGGTTTAAGTAATTAATCTTCTCGATGAGTTTCTATTCAACACAATTTGAGAAGTGGAAAAATCATATTCTTAAACTAAACCTAATGAAGCGCCAAACTTGACTCTTAAATTAAAACCTCAAATAAAGTACAATGCCTCTAGTGAAACCAAATGCTTCTTAGGAGGCAACCCAAGTATTTTATTTTCAATATTGCTTATTTTTATTAGTAGATTCATTTTAATATTGATATTTTCTTGTTTCTAGGGACGTGCATTAAGGAGTACTTTCAGCAACATAGAAGTACTTTCGAAAACATAATGATTAACATCTGTCGACTTATGGTTCCAGGGAGTCCTTTCGAACTTAGTTTTCTTTCTTGTTAAAATATTGAGGACAATATCTAGTTTAAGTTCGGTGGTGTCTTAATTTTGTTCATTATTGTTATGCTTGATTCATGTTTAGATTTAGATTTTTATATAGATTGTTTTGTTTATAATTGAAATTTTATCATGCAACAGTATATTACTCCTCTTGCTCAATGATAGATACATGTGAATTAGTCTTAATTTGTTCAAAAAATGTGATTGATTGATATGAGACATGAACTGAGTAATTGATTGCATTTGAGGAATGGTTCCCACCCTATATTATCTAGAGTCCAAACACCCTAATGTTTTGAATTTGTTCTAAATTCTAACATGGGATGGGTGTTTGTGTATTGTGGGCGTTGCTGTTCATGTAGTGGTGATCGAATATACAGTGTTGATTTTGCTTGAACTCTCCTTCACAAAATCAGACTCAGATAATATCGACACACACATCGAGGCAAAGACTCAGCACAGTCACAACACATATGACAGTTACTTAACTTAATTATTTGCTTAATAGAGTGTTAAACTTCATTAGGTTAATTAATTAAGTTATAAAGTTAAATGTACACTTAGTTAGAAAATTCCAAACTTAGGGTTTAATCTGATGGGCTTAACAAGATGATTTTTTAGATGGGCCAAACAATGTCTAAATTGGCTGTATCTGGATCTGTGGACTCTAACATTCTAAGCGTTGGGTGAAACATGGTCTGTCATGTTTTAGTCATGTTCCTACATACATGCATAATGGGCCTGCAAACTTGGTAGATAAGGGCTGGGGTGTGGAGATAGATGAATCATCCTTAGGCTGACACGTATAGACAAAAAGGAGGCTCAGCAAAAAGAGAGGGTGGTATCCTAGGTATATCAAAAACTGACATAGGCATGCATGACTTTGGTGGTGATGTAGTGTAAAATGACACATTCTCAAAAATGTAACATCCATAGTGATAAATGTCCTACGAATGGTAGGATTATAGCAACAGTACACTTTGTTATTTAGAATACCCTAGAAACACACATTTAAGTGATTTAGG
>JAURVB010006948.1:0-59264 GCA_033002965.1 Piper betle
TTCCTTTTATTCTCTTGTGTTATAAATGTGGTATGGGAAACGGTAAGAGGCTGCGGGACTTGGTGTTCACATAGTTAATTTATCTTATGTATTGTTCCATGTTATTATAACATGATTTATTTTTATGATTAGTAACTTTCTAGAATTATTTGCCATGTTACGATTCATGTCTTTAAATTTTATTTTTCATACTTCATTTTTTTGAGTAACCCCCGGCCAGCTAGGGTGGGTCGTTACACCATTCCTCCACTGTGCCACTGACGCCTCCCCCTCAACCCCATGAGCATTTCCCCCATACCCAACGCCGCTGCCAAGGCTAATCAAGGCCTGATCAGACAAGCCAACCGACCCCAACTGACTCGCCACCATTGCCGTCCTCACCGCCACCACCGTTGGGTTGAGCTAGCCGAGCCGGTGCCGACCCATAGCCCCGATTGCCTTGTCAAAAAGTTGCGGGAAGACTGCCAACATGCCGCCGGAAAACCACCGGAAATAGCTTGAAAACTAAATTCACAGGATCATATGCTGAATTCATCCAGTAGAACCCAATTGAACTTTGGACGCCGACGGGTGTTGAAACCGAGTCTCGAGCCATGTGACGAAATTGTAGTCATCGTCGATTGCCGAAGATGCAAGGTATAATTAACTCCTATTTAATTTATTAAAGGTGATAATTATTAGCACATCATGCTAGGATTAATGAATTGACGAGTTTGCTATTTTATTGTAAATAAAAATATGAAATTGTCTTGATTGAATTGTATGAAAACGAATGTTAAGGGACTAATTAGGTAAATTAAGTAAGTATCGTAATCTAACGCAACGTAGAGTTGGAACAACTTATATGAAATTGATGTATGATTGACATGTGTATGTTATAGGATGTGTGAATGCGTCATGAGGGGCATTAGCTTTTAATTTGATGTGTAGGTACAGAGTATGAGCTCACTGCCTAAGCGTGAGAGCATGCTCGGAACTTCTGCTAGGTCTGTTTAGGACTCATTCCTTGTTTTACGATCTATTCTATTGTATGTTTGTTTTATTACTTGCAGGATGGGCTAAGTGGCGTTTTATCGGATATGAGATCCCTCAACTTAGTCCCACATCTAATACCTACTGGGATAAGATTTTGTTTATAAGTGGGAATAGACTACAGATCTTTAACTTAGTTAACCACTTTTAAAGAAATGACTTGGCCCATTAGTTTGCAGTTTAGGCCAGGTCATTATAGGTGGTATCAAAGCAACCTGGTTCCATGTTAGATAATGGGTTGGATTAGGGACATTGAATAAGGCTGCCGGTCACAGGCAAGAGAAGGACGAGTGCTGAGGCTAGCAACAGGCCAAGTGTAGGAATTTTAGGGACGAAATTTCCTAAGGTGCGTGGATTGTGAGATCCCTTAACTTAGTCCTACATCTAATACCTACTGGGATAAGATCCTATTTATAAGTGGGAATGGACTATAGATTTTTAAATTGGTTAACCACTTTTAAAGAAATGACTTGGCCCATTAGTTTGCACTTTGGGCCGGGTCGTTACATTGGATTCCACTTAACCCGGGTCATTTAGTCAGCTAGTTTTCCGGATTAATCACCCTCGAGGATGAGATCCCTCGAGTTTGATTTCGAAAATAAGATCCACCACAATTTGCCTTCGGGCATATTATATTAATCCCTTCCCAACCCTATATATAGCTTTATCAGGTTTCAATGAGACGAGAGATGGGAAAAACCGACTCGCACGTACCATGAGTGGGTGCACGTGCCAGTCAAAGAAAGCTATAGATTAGTGAGGAGGTTGTTCTATTCGCAAGGGATCTTGAAAACTCCCATTTTGAGTTCCTCACACCAGGAGAAACATGGAGGTTTATGGGTACTGTTTAGTATAGGGCACATTCAGACTTTTGGTTGAAAGGGTACTAAAGGCGACTGCCTGAGAGTACTGGCTTTTGTGTTTAAGGCCATGAGAATTATGGAGGAAAGAAGAGGCCATGAGAATTATGGAGGAAAGAAGAGGGTTTAAGATATACTGGTAGTCCCAAGGGATGAGGAAAATGAGAAATTGAGAATTATGGAGGAAAGGAGAGGGCTTAGGATATATCGGTAGTCCCAAGGGACGAGGAAAATGTGAAAATGCCAAGAGAGGCATCAGACCAGTCAGTTTGGGACGTTTCGGGTCTCCAGACCCGTGGCTCCTCAATAGTTGCCCTTTGGAGTGTTCAGGAGAAGTATATAAATATTTTTATTCAAAATGAGATTCAACTCCCATTTGCCAGTGTATTATGTAGTTATATATTTAGACAAGTACTGACGTTTTTCTTTTTATATATGTAGGTGAGGATTAAATAATTAATACGCCGGCTTGGACGGAGGAGCAGTGACTTACCTTGCACACATACACCCATGCTCGCCGGCAAAATGTTTGTTTTCACTGTTTTGATTGTTTTCTTATGTTATTATGAAAATGAAATACTTGTGATGGAGATTTTGGGTATATAGAAATGGATAGTGATAACAGGATCTGAAATATACATTAGTGTGCAGTCGAAACAATAAAATGTGGAACGATAAAAAGTGGAAATGTGAATAGAATGAACTGGTGGGTCGAGACCCAAAACGTAGAATATTGTGATGTGGTCAAATTAAATATATGTCTGAAAAATATGGTGCAATGAATGTGTCTGGATATCTATGTTTATACATGTTGATTTGATAGAGTAGCCCATACTTGCACTTTCATGGGAGATTTTGTCCATTTTATTTCGAAAATTCTTATCGATTTTATTGCCATTATTTTTTATATGAATTAGTTGTCATGTCATCCATTTAGTGACATGTTAGGGTTCCGTGCATTCATCCATGCATAGTGTTTGACATCTACTATCTTGATATGCCGAGAATAAATCCACTCAGGACCTGTGATGTTTCGGTTCGGTTCGTGAACGAGCCGGATTTGGGGTGTCACAATAACAATTCCACATCTTATAATGATATAGCAAAGGATAATGAAACAATAAAAATAAATCTTAACAATTAACAAAACCTTCAAAAAATGTTCATATGTCTAAATGTTCAATATGGCATAATAGAGTCAACGATATAAAAAATTTTAAATTCCATGCTCAATTCATATAAAAAAAACTAAAACATCTTACAACTCACAAATCACAAAAGCTGCATAATAACAATATAATAAAGTAGTTTTATAATTCAAGAAATGCCCATATAAAAAAATCAATAGAACACCAACCAAATCTGTTCTCAATTTCCACCTCACTATCTATCCCAACGCTACCGAATCAATGAACCAACAGACCAGATTCATGCAAACATTTTTCCCTCCATTGTTGAAAAAACAATTCAAGCATGCCCACCAAATTCAAAAGAGTAAACGATTTCTAGCAGAAAAAAATTGTATATATATAAAATTATATATCATTTCCATACCCACCAAATCAATGACCAGCATCCACATCCCCACTACATTTCCACAACATTGTAGTCTCGAAACTAGCATCTTAGATAGCCAAATGAACAAACAAATATTTATCAAAAATTGAAATGAGAATTATTAGAAAAAAAATAAAGACTAAGAAAAATATTAAATCTAACAAAATACTAAAAAAAGAGTTTTTAGAAAAGTAGAATGCCAAACATGGACTCCAAGGGAGGCAGCTGTTGGAAGAGATAGGATTCGGGGCGTAGAAGGCGAAAAGGAAGAGTCGAACGATATGATAGTGAGGATCCTAGAAAGTTTGGTGGATTTTAGTTTGAACGTATTTTAGGGTTCAGAATTTACTGCAACACTTACATGATTGGATTAAATCTTTTTAATTGAGGTATTTAAAAAATTAACTCCAGTAATTAAGTTTATCTTATTCAATTAAGAAGATTTAATTCAATCATGCAAGTATTACAGCGAATTTGCTAATACTTAGCTACATGAGAACTCTAATACCGTATACCTTCGATGAGTTAATAAGTAATATTTTAAGTGATCTTTGGACTGAATCGGTCTAATGAGAATGGTGGGTGGAATAGGTGTAAATTGGGTAATTTCAGAAAGGCAATTCAACCTATATTTTGTGAACCAGCAACCTGCCAATCCGAGTGAAATCGACCGACTCATCAACTAATTTTGTGAATCGGCCGATTTATTCTAACCATGATGCTGGGTAGTTTGAAGACGCGGCCGTCCAGCCCCCAAATCCCTAACTCCCGCCTTTCTCTTGACTCCACCCGGCTAAGAGTTTTCTTTCCCCACGGTACATAACCCTCTTTTGTTTGTCACCTTGCTAGTGTACTCTTTTGCTTGTTATCTTTCTTTTTCACAGAGCTTGCTCTATCATAACACTCGCACCTTTACTTACATGAAATGACGATGCTTGATTAATGATATTTTCCAGTAAATCCTAATGATTTAAGTTACTTATCTCCACCGCATAACTACCAGAAATCATTAAGATTATCAATACTATAAATCATTAATATTATCAATTTCAGCATTAGGAAAAATCATTGGCCTATTTTTTATATAATTTTTTGGCTTCTAATATCATTAGCCTTTTTTTATAAACATCATTTGCTCATTTTTTTAATAATTATTTGGCTCTTGAGAATGTAAAATTATAATCGCACGGTTTGAGAATGTTGGAATAATCTCAATGGAAGCTTGAGAATGTTGGAATAAACCTACATCTCAGTGTGGTGTTTGAGAATGTTAGAATGGCCCTACATATATATATATATATATATATATATATACACACAACACACCACCACCTCTCATTTAGAGACGTATGACTATTTAAACAAGAAAAAGCGCACAAATTATACATGTTGTGCATATGAAAATGAATTTCAATAAGATAAAACGAATGATAGTGGTTGAGAAACCTTGGGAGAACCCAGACATAGAGATGCACAATTTTGCACTCACAATCAAGAATGCTCAGAAAGGGTGCATGAAGGAATCATAAAGAAATAGAAGAAGTCAAAGGTTGGTAAGGTAGGAATAGGATAGGGATTAAATTGAGGGTGGCGCCTGGCAGAGAGCAATGGTGGGAATCAAGAGAGGAGAATAGATGTGACATGTCATGGCCATTGTTCAATCGTAATTTTTCCCTTTTAAACCGGAATTTTCACACTGTTAGGTTGTAGGGGGTTCAAGTGACTTCTTTGCAATTCATTAATCATCAAGAAATTGCTATTTTCCATGTTTAGCATCTTCTTCTGCCTATATATAGTTGTTGATTTTTCGTTGTGTTTATTCTGCTTTGTTGCAAGCACGATTATCATCTTTATTTCTCAGTTTCCTTTTTTTGATGAATTCTTAGAATAGTTTGTGGTGATTGATATGGAAATGGGAAGGTGTCTTCATATCCAAAGGTGGGGGAGGGAGAGAAGGTGACTGGGAAAGTCTTCAAAAACAAAAAAAGGAACCACCGGGTACTAGCTTTATTAAGTTTTTGTGTGATTTAATGGTTTATTATTTGATTTCATTATATTTGGTTGCCTCTTATGAAATTAATTGGTATATTTTAGATATATATTAATAATAAGTTTTAAATGTATCCCAAACATTGCATGTCTTTGGCTAGTTTAATTCCTTTACTATTAATTACTATTAATTTTTTACTATTTTTTATTATTAATAGGATAGAAAGAAAGTTATACCAGATTTGTATAGAGCTCTTCACGGCTCCTTATTGAATCTAAATGGGGTCACGTAGTTAATTCTAATAGGGTGTGTAAAACTCGTGGCTTAAATCAGAGTTTTACGTTAGCAAAGTAGTCTGTTCAACCATCGGTTTGGTTCGAATCAGTTGCATAACGCGTGTGCAGAGGCCGACTGTGTGTTATGAGCGATGAAGGTTAAGTGTACCAAAGTATATGGTGATAATGGTAGAAAAATGATAAAAAATTAGTTATTAGAGTATATGATAGTATGCCAACTTTTTTTATGCATTTGATTGTAAAATTAATTTTAGGCCGAATAATGAATTATGACACGTTAGATAGCAGTTTGGGTGGGTTATTAGTTATATAACATGTCATTTTTTGATATTATTGAGTGTATTATATTTTATGGTATTTTTCATATTTTTTGGATTTTTTAAAGAATTTATTAAGAGTTGGTTATTATTTTAAACTCAAGTTGGAGTTGAGTTAATTTTTAATTACAAAATTGCCATCAAAACTTTCCCCCGAAGTTTCTTCCTCTCACCCGATAGCCGCCCAGATCCCCATTGTCATAGCCGCCTCCGGCCGCCCCACCGCCGCGTATCTACGCCGCCAACCTCCACCAGATAGTCGTCGAGCCATCCTTCACCTTCCCGGCCGTCACTTGGCCTCCCCGACACGAGGAAGCCATGAGCCAGTACTGCACTCCCAACTCCGACTTTGCCGCCTACCACGCTGCTCCATCGTCATCGTGCCGCCATCGCTTTCCCTTCGACTCAGGCGATCTTTTTCGTCCCTCCGACTCACCCTTTGTTAGCTTGCTAACAGATTCGTCCCTGGTGTCTCCATGGCACTTCCATGGTCAATGGTTCAATGGCAAAGATCACACCCCGGCCACACCATTGGGTATGTACCATTCAGTATCTAATGACAACTTTTCTGAAGAAGTGCGTCACTGCCTTTGAAGGACTGAAATCCCTGGTTGACGTCGGTGGCGGGTCTGGTGGCGCCGCACGTTCTATTGCTAGGGCATTTCCAGACATACAGGTGGTGTCTGTATTGGATCTTCCTCATGTGGTGGTTACAGCTTTGCCCGAGGACTCGAGGGTGAAGTTTGTTGCAGGACACATGTTCCAGTCCATCCCCCTTGCAAACGCAGTCTTCTTGAAGTTTCACTAAATTGAACTAATTAGTTCAGCTTTGTTTACACTAAAAATTACTTCATTTGTTTACAATTATTTAAACTAGGCCAGATGTCGAATCTGATGAATGATTATATTAGAGATAGACACTAATTTTATAAATAAATCCTTATTAAAAAATAAGATAAACTATTATAATTATCTAATATATTAAATATAAACTCTGACTTCAATGACAAATTCTAATTAAATGAGAAAACAGATTATAATAATTTAATTTTTGCTATGTTTGTTATATCTTAATTAGCTTAATCTCACACTTTTCACATTTAGTTCTCTAGTACTTATTAATAAGATAAACGTTTTTATGATAAAAAATTCATAGCAACATATTAAGATATATTTTAAAGTTTTTTCTGCAGTTTCATCCTAAAGAACATAAATGACTACAGTTAAGAAGTGGTGTAGTATATATATGTATATATAATATTAAAAAATTTTTTTGGCCATCCTTCTACAGACTTAATATTTCAACAAAGCCAATTTTTTACTGGAGAAAAAGCATAGAATATTGTCTGAGAAAACACACACACGTGTGCGTGTGGGTGTGTGTATATATATATATATATATATATATATATAGTCTTTAGGGCTGATGTACTTCGTCAATGGGTTTTGTTCAATGTTTTAGTGGATTCTGCACAATTGGAATGATGAGAAGTGCGTTAAGATATTGAAGAACTACAAAAAAGCTATTCCAAGCAAGGAAGAGGGAGGTAAGGTGATGATATTGGATATGGTGGTGAATTCCACCCCAGGTGACCATATGGCGACACAATATCAATATTTCATGGATTTGTTGATGATGGTCGAGGCAAATGGAATGGAGAGAGACGAGAATGAATGGAAGAAGTTGTTTGAAGATGCAGGTTTCAAATCATACAACATCACCCCAGTGGTTGGATCAATGTCGCTGATTGAGCTCTACCCTAAGCACGAGTTTCAACGATCAGCGTCCTTACTACAGCCCTTATATAATGTATAATAATTGTGGCTTTGTCTGTTACAATTAACAAAAATCCGCACGCATTACAAGAAGAAAATAAATACAATATTATGGTTATAAATTTCCATCGGGATACACGTTGACTAAATATTCATTAGATGAAGTTTTATAGAGTAGAAATACATACATTGACGTGCATGACTACACATCTAAGGCATCGGCCATGAGCTAATTGCAGATCAAATGACATTTCTTTTAAACTCATTTCATTGTATGACATGTACGTGCACAACACAATACTAATGAGCGCCACAATGCAGTGAGAAAATTAACAAACGCATCCAATAGTATAAATTATATCAACTTTGTGGTAAAGACAAATGAAAAAGGATATGAGTCTATAACACACACACACACACATATATATATATATATAGAATCCCCCCCCCTGGTGTCTTTAAGAAGCCCCCTCCCCACCCCGCCATCGGACGCGCACCGCCTCCCCCTCCTCCCCGTCTTTTTACATTATTCGAATTTTTATGCACTTAATCTTTTTTTTGTATATGGACCTAGGTGAGTTTATTTATAATCATCTGATTAGATTAAATAGAGTTTTTTTTGTCACTGGGCAGTGTTCCGGGGGGGGGCGGTAGCTAGGGGGCGGGGAAATGAGAGCCACTGGATTTGATCCAGCAGCTCTCGTTAGGTGCGCTTCATGCACTACAAATGCATGCAGCGCGCACCACAGAGGAGCTATATATATATATATATATATAATGGAAAAAAGTTTCTTCCGCCAAATCAACCTAGACCAATTGATTACAAGGACATCCAAATTGACTGTATTTTCATAAAAAGTTGGTCGTCCACTTGCTAGCGCTCGAATACAGCCCCTGGAGGCCTGACCCAACCACCTCCGGCTACGTCTAGCCAGAGAGCAGCCTAGCCGCCCTTTGGCCAAAGCGGCCAGGTCATGGGTCAGCCACCGATGGCAATGGGATGGGTGGTATTTTTCTTTTTTCAAAAAAGATTATTTTTAAATTTAATTTAATCTAGCCCAACCTTATAATCGAAAGGTTTATATTGATTTGGCCAACGGAAATTTATCCTGCCCTGGGGGCAGGCTATTCGTATATATGTGTGTGTGTATGTATGGAAAAAAATTATATAAGCTACTTCTCATATAACTTATACAAAATATTTATTTTATTTAAACCTTTTTAGTATGTCCCATAAAATAATATTTATATATAATAAAAGTAGAGTGCATGAGTAAGAAGTTGATAAAAAATTTTTTCTTTTGGTATCATTATAACCTACGTTTACATTTTCAAAGGAAGCACAAGTTAGTACATATTTTGAAATTAATTTTATTATAATTATTTTAAAAATTAAAATTAATGGGTTAAAAAAATCAAATTGAGTTAAAATTTTATAATTATCCTTATTATTATTATTTTATTTATTTATGTGGATTTTGAATTGTAAGACCCACTAAATAGCTCTAATAAAATGTTCTAGCTCATATAAAATACCACTAATCATGACATAATCTCACCAATGCAAAAAAGAAAAACTCCTTCCAACCCAAATGCATGAAAAATTAAAAAAATTATCATAATAATTTAAAATATATTAGGAGCCCCTGAGTAAGACATAACTAAGAAGCCCATTTAATAGGCTAATTTTTTTCTATTCTTTTAATTTTATGTTTTACGTAAAAAACGAAAATAAAATTTTCATTATTTGCAATATTTTTTTCTTAGCTTTGGGATGAAATCTTTTCAATTGCATACTTTTTAAAAAACAAATAATTTTTTACCATCAAATTTCTCTAGTTATCAGTGGCATTATTAAGATCATAGTTTTAAGTACTATACGGTGACCAAAATTTTGTAGTGCAACTCGCTACAATTTTAAATGTATTTTGACTAGGTAAGTAATATTAATAATCTACTTTCGACCTTATGAAAGTAGATAATTTAATTAAATTTATGCAAAAGAAAATTTCATAGAAGATAATTTAATTAATAAGAAGATGTAGTAGATATATTTTTTGAACTATTGATAAAAAGTCTAGCATAGGGAAACAACAAATTCAAAAAACAGGGACGACAGTCACCATCCCATAGTCAATTTCGTGGAAGATTCAAATACTAACATAAGGGGGAAAAAAGATTGAAACTTTCAGCTCCATCTTTTTAAACAAACAAAAAATGATTTCTTTTTTGAAAGAAAAAATCCAAAGAAAACATAGAGTCAAAAAGCGAACCTGTTAAAGATGACGAACATATTCTCGAAGTTCATTGGATTTTCGAGGAAGAACTTCAAACCGGTGGCCCTCTTCGCGGATCTGAACTGGACAACGAGAGAGCGGGCCATGCCTCGCACAGCAGCACGCTCGACTAGAGGTAGGCGGCGATGGAGGTGGTACCTGGCATGCAGGGCGCCCGACGGTCTGCAGGGAACGCACATGGTGGTGGAGAGGGTTTGAAGGGTGCGCCGGGGGGGTGGGCGGGGGTACGGAGGCGGCGCACAGGGCAACAGAGGGAGGCAAAGGGGGTACTCAGGAAGCAAGCAGGGCGGCAGAGGAAATAAGGGCTCTCTGAGAACAGTACTCATTAGGGTAAGATTTTGATTTCGAGCTGTCCACAGACACTGCTCAGGCCCGACGGACAACTCCAACAATGACTTGGTCGGACAAGTTTTGTCTGACCAAATTTTTGACAAACGCGGACAACAGGTTGTTCGACATCCATCCGACCGATGCCCACCCCTACGGTCAACACCCTGCTGGACAAGACGATGACCTTGCAACCCCGGTTGGTGCTGGGGACCTAGCACCCCTTAGTGGTGGCCATCGACACCAACAACTCCTTGCCATCGAGCACCAGCGGCCCAGCTATCCCTACCAGGATCTGGACGTACCACGCCGACATCACGTAGCACTGGCCCAAGATGGAGTCGTAGTCGAGCCCGTCCAGCAGCAGGCCACCCAGGGACTGCTCAGTGGCCACCTCCACCTCCTGGGGGTGGATTGTCATGGCGCAGCGGCAGTCACCCAGCCGAGCCTCCAAGGAGTCGGATGGGGCGATGCCGGAGACGACATTGGTGGCCATGTCGGAATCCTCGCCGATGATTTTGGGCAGCGCCGGTGGCTGGGATGCGGCAGGCGGGGCAGGGATCGTATCCCACTCTACACGGGTTATTTAGTCATATGAATTTTCGGATTAATAACCCTCGAGGATGAGATCCATTGAGTTTGCTTTTGAGAACTTAAATCTAGATCATGATGCCTTCGGGCCTACATATTTAAACCTATGTATATATAGTTTTCTTGGTTTTTCAATGAGATGTGAGACAAGGGAAAGTCGACTCGCGTGTGCCGAAGTGGTTACGTGCCACTCAAAGTGGGCACTGGATTGGTGAGTGGGTTGTTCCATTCACGAGGGATCCTAGCAACTCTACCTTTGAGTTCTTCAAACCCGGAGAAGTGTGGAAGATTATGGGTACTGCAATATAGTGTATGTCTAGACTTGTGGATTCAAAGGGTACTGAAGGCGCCTACCTTAGAGTACTCAGCCTCTGTGCTCAGGGCCAAGAGTGATACAGAGTATGTAGAGGGCTTTAGGATAATTGATTTTCCCACACAAGGGATAGTTTGAAATTGTCGAGGCATCTGATGATGTCAGAATGGGATGCTTCATGCCAAAGCTGATACTTCTGATTAGTGCCCTTATGAGTGATTCTAATGAAGAAGTATATGAATAATTTTATTTAACATGAGAGTCAGCTCCCTATGCCAGTTTGATTATTGATTATTTTTGGACCAGTAATACTTGTTATTGATGTTTTTGTATTATATATGTAGGTGAACTTGAATGATTGAGTGGTGTCAGGACTGTGGATGAGCAGCAATGCAACTTGCACACATATACCTGTCAAGACTGAATGAAAATATGATGTGATGAATTGCTGTGAATGGTGGTAGATGAACGTCTCGATGTCTTATTGCATGAAATGATTTGTGTGTGATAGTATTGTGCATAGAATGGAATAGGGTGAGTTAATGGGGTCGAGACCCAACTTAGGAAGATAACAATGGTTATGATGTGATCGTGTCTAAAAAGTAAAATGTTCTGGTATTGTTTTAAGTTTTTATCGTTATGTATATGTATTATTTGTCATTGACAGGGTGGTCCTTATTGCACTTTTAGGGGAGACTCTATTCGTTTTATTTTAAAAGTTGTTGTTTTTAACTTTTAACGGGTTGCTTGTTTTGAATATGAATGACATATCATATTATGCATCTAGAACAACGTTAGAGCCTAAACATCTCATCCATGCATTGTATGTTTGCATCACCATCTTGAGATGCTAAGGGTTGATCTGGGTTTACTTAACCAAATTAAATAGATTAGCAAAAGATTTGGTCACCGGTAGCATTTCTGGTTTGGTTTGTAGGTGAACTAAATTGGGGTGTTACAACTTTGCCACCACCAATACACACATGTCACTGCGCCTGACGAGATACAACCAAGAACTGCTACTGGAGGACCCCTTCGTCGCCTGGAAATAGCCAAGAAGTGGCCCACTGGAGAAGAAAGGATCAGAAATCTGAAATACGTCGTCAAGTTTGAAGCCACCGTCCAGCCAGCTCAGGCCACCATCGGCCACAACACCACTTCTACCGAGCTCTCTTAAACACCGAGAATAAATCCTGACAAAGAGCCACCAGATAGAAAATTGTCGGTACCGAAAATGTCACCCAAAAGAGGTCCATCGGAGCTGTGTAACAACATCAAGCAGCCATCTTCTTGACCTCCGTCTAGTCGACCCAGACTGTCTTTGCCCACGCCATTGCCTCCACTCGGTCGACACTGTCGATCGGATACAATCTAAAGACAAGTACCGCAGAAGTACGCCTCCACAATTGCTGGGAATTGGCGACAATGAGGCCAAAAAATAGTTCCACCAGAGCTTTCCATCCCCACCACTGTCTGCCGACGCTGACACTAATCATAGGACCACCACCAATCCCCTCACCAATCAGAGATCTACCTTTTGGGCGGTCTCCCATCACCACAATCGCTAGAAAAGCAATCGTCAGAACAGTTATTGCCGAACCCACCAAAGCCACCATTGCACCAACAGTCCAAGTGGGTTTGGTAGGCCCGTTTATTGGACCGAGTCCACTTGCTTTGCACAGACACATGACCTCTTTCCACTGCCCGTGAATCGTGATTGTGGCCCGATTGCTCAAATCCTGTTCGTGACTTGTCGCTACCCATCTTGACTATTGGCACACAACATGCCATTGATCACCTGGTGCACCCACCTTGGGCCAACACTTGCGTACGCCACCCGGTTCGGTCCAGTATTTTCCTTGTTTGAACCAACCCAAAGTGGTCTAATTTAGTTGATAAGCACTTCAAAAATAATTTTAAGGCCTTTTAGACCTTGGATCAAGACGAAACTTGTTACCCCACCCTTTTCAGATGCTCCAAACATAGTGGTGGGGTTGTTTCAAAGATTTGAAGATAAGAAGGGGGTGAGCCAGGGCATTAGAGTCAAAGTTATCAAATACAAATCAAATTAAAGGCACCATGTGAGATTCCTTAACTTAGTTAAACATCTAATACCTACTTGGTTAACCATTTTTGAAAAGATGAGACTTAAACCCATTATGTTCCAGTTTGGGTTGGGTCCTATTATGTTCCAGTTTGGGTCTGATCGTACAAATAGTATCAGAGCGTCTTGGTTTCGTATTAGATGATGTGTTGGACTAGGGACGTTGGCTAGGTTATTAGTCACGGGCCAAAGATGGTCGCGGACTGAGGCTATTATTGGGCAAAGTGTAAGAATTTTAGGGACGAAATTTCTTAAGGTGGGTGGATTGTGAGATTCATCAACTTAGTCCCACATCTAATACTTACAAAACTAAAATCCTATTTATAAGTGTGAATTCAATATAGATCTTTAGCTTGGTAAACCACTTTTGAAGAGATAATTTACCCCATCATATTGTAGTTTGGGCGGGGACATTACGCACCAAAATTTATTATTTTGTATAAAGTGTAAAATCAAAAGAAAAATAATGAATTAATGGTTATCAAGCTATTTGAACTAGAGGTAAAAATTTCCTCGCTTACAACATTTTTCTAGCTCGCACGATTTTTTTGTGCGACCACGACATATTTGGTCCCACCGATTCGTACGGTTTCTTTGTGTGACAACGACACAACCAAACCTACTCATCTAACTCAAGGTGAAGCGTGATTAACAAGAGCGGGAATCCCGCTCCCAAATATTATATAATTGTTTTCCCAATATAAATACTAAATTTCCTCCGCAAAAGACAAATACCTTTTTCATAAAATTATCATCTCCTTCATTTTTTTAAAGCTTTTCACGTGTCAATTAGCATTAAAATTAAAATTATTTTTCTTGATAAAATTTTAATAAATAAATATTACATGAACTTGAAAAGTTCAAAACCGAAGGTTAATGTGCTTTAGATTTAATAGTTTTCAACAATAAATTGGTAATAAAGGCTAAAAACATCAATAATATCATTACTTGATAGTTTTTATCGGTTGCTTGGTTGGTCATTCGGTTGGCTTGGTTTTATTCGGCCGATCATGGTCGTATTCGATCACAAAGGCTTCGGACGTGGTCCCACCCGGGGTGCTTCTCCACTAAAATAATATCATTGGCTACGCCCACGGTGGAGGACCGTCGTCCCCTTTCTTCTTCTTAGCCCCACCACTCCACCCCAACACATGCCATAGCCCGGCGAGAACCGGAGCGAGACCATCGGCAGGCTCCGGCCATGGCCGTCTGCGCATCCTCCACCGCCTTTCTCCCCTCCGACGCTTCCCTCCTCCCCTCCACCTCCTCGGCTCCTTTCCCCGGCCCCCGCCGCCGAAAGCCGGCGCCTTTCAGGGCCTCCGCTGTCGACAGTGGCGGCGCCGCGCAGTTCTTGGCGAGCAGCTCGCTTTCCGACTTTTTGAGGTTCCGGAGAAGAAGCGGCGGCGGCAGGGGTGGGGCGTGTGATGCGGAGCTGCAGACGGCGGTGGTGGGTTACCGGAAAAGGTTCCCTTGGTCTCTGCTTCGACCCTTCCTGCAGGTGGGTTGTATGATTGCCTGCTTGAATTGGCTGTTGTTGTTGGGCTAATTGGTTTGGTTTCTGTTTTCTTTACAGGTTGATTTGGTGTCGACGATTCATATTGCAGATAAGGAGTATGTGACCTTGGTTTTGGCCTTTTCATTGATTTTTTCTTCTTCTGTGATGCTTATTGTTAATAAACCTGTATGAGATTAAGATGCAATTTGTTTCATTTGAAATTATCTAGCTGAATGTCGAATTGAGCTTAATCAAGCTTTGAGCCTGCATTTTGGAAATTTGGCATGCTAGAATTGTTGATATTTTGATTTGCATCACTGGGTGTTTTACCATGTTACAATTTTTGTTATTGCGTGTTGTTTCAATTGAAATTTTTCATAATTGAATGTCTCGCAACGTTTTTATTTCATTTTGGAAAGGACAAAATAGTAGTCAAATTTCTGGTCCTGTTGATTTGGTTAAAATTTATCAGAGATCATTTAAAAAAATTATTTTAGATTTCGGCCTTTCATTTTTTTCCTGTGTAATTGTTTGTCAGCATTCGTGCTTGAAATTTATTGTGTTACAATTTTGTTATTTTGGCTTGTTAAAATTGAAATTTCACTATTATGGATTATCAACATGATCTGTACTAATATTATCTATGATCCTAATTGATTTGGTCAACTCTTTGTCAGGATAGTTTTGCTTATTTAGTGCTTTATTTTTCTTTTGCTTGTTGTACAACTTTGTAGATTTGTGGACATAGTATAGTATATACACTAAGAATGTGAGAACTATTTCTACAATTACACATTTTGATGTCCCCCATAATTTTTATATTCCACTCGAAAAATGAGGGATACCGGATACAATTTGTAATTGGTCTGTTAATTTTCTTCAATTTTGTCAGGTAATAACAAAATAAAAGATTTTTTGAGTCATGATTGTGATTCTCTGAAGTTGTGTTGAAGTTTTCTGCTGCTATTTTTTTATAATTTTATCCTTACCAGTAGATTTTGAACAGCTTTACCAAGTGTTCGTTGTTGTTGTATGAATTAATGCCATGGCCAATCTTTCAATGTTCTGTAGAATGAGATTATCTCAAGTATTGCAGTGACTAGATTCAAGAAAGAGCTGAATGCATGAATTGCTGCATGAGATGTCATGATGCTCTTTTCATTTTTTTAATTTTCTGTAAATGTGTGAACCAAAAAGATTGCTTGACTAGAATTAGAATTCAGGTATTTCTTAAAACTACAAGAATACCTTGAGAACTATGACTGTGTCCTCTATGAGATGGTGGCGAGCAGGGAGAGCTTAGAGAATAGAAGAAGTCAATCTTCTGTGAAGAAACTCAAAGGTTCACGCTCTCGTGGCTTTAACATCATTGGATTTATTCAGAGGCAGATGGCACGTGCTCTTAGATTGGACTTCCAATTAGATTGTCTTGATTATGAAGGTGACAATTGGTACCATGCTGATCTTGATTTTGAGACTTTCAAAACTCTTCAGGTACTTTCCTTCATCTAGTTTCTTTTTCCTTTCCATGTGGTTTGTGTCCATAATAATATAGTAAAAGAGATAAAAGAAAGATGAAATGCTTAGCCTTTATTTTGTTATATAGCATCACACGTTCTTCTAATACATTATTTTTATGATCTGGCTGTGACTTGTTAGAACTAAGTTGCCCCTATGCTGTAAAAGCTAACAATTTATTCAGGAAAACTAACTTGATGAGTTTGTTAGTATTTAGAAGTTTTTATGGAATATGAAAAATGATGTTGTAGATATTATGAAGATTTATTGTTGTATTGGCAATAGTTTTGTTGGTAAGATATGGTTGTTATCTAGTTTGTTATGTTTTTATGCTTGTCCTCATCTTACATTGCAATCTCTGTTATTTAGTTACAGCTGCCAATCATAGAATAATCAAGTTAATTCTTTCTGGAAAAAATGTTAAAGGAAACAGCGGAGGTCAATGATCTAATTTATTGAGAAAGTCGCTCATTATATTTGAATTTGAAAGTAGAAATTGATAGCCTAGCTTATAGAAAGTTCCTTATAATTTAAGAATGACAACGAAGATTGTGTTTAATTGGTAAATAAAAAGGCAGAACTCATTTACGAAGTCTTCTTGAGTTTAAATTTGTGTTTGTTATTAATTTGTTAGGAAGTTCCTTTAATTTAGTTGATAAGTTTCCAAATGGTTTACTTTAAATAAAGAAAGTAAATGGTTGTCAATTAAATCATCAGCTTCCATTGCCTTAAACTTATATTTATTAGCACAAAGAAAAACTTAAATCATTCTTTTTTATAGGCGACTGCAAGTAATAAAATAGAGCTTACGATACAAGATGAGGATAAGCATAAAATCCTGACAGGATAATGACAAACAAGATAACAATTATGTCTTGCCAACAAAACCATGATAAAGATAACAATAAATTTCCTTAATATTTGCAACAATATCATATGATTCATATTCCAAAATATCTGCAAGCAAAATGAACTGTTGAACCACATAGTTCTTAATATATTTGTCCAAAGTGCAGAGAGCTGTTTTGAAGTTTCTCTTTACATTCATCCCTCATAGTTTAAGTTTTCTACAAGTTTCTGGACATCTTAATTATCTTTGTGTTTTTGTAGTCAAAATTACAAGGAGACCATTATGCAAAAACAAGGGATTGATTGCCTTTTTCTTTCTTTTAGAGTGAAAGAGGTGAGAGTTTTTCTCCTTTGCAAGAGACATGACATTGAAATCAACAAAAGCTATGGTGCAAGCAGCTCCTATTCCGGAAGATCTTGGGCCTTGGAGATCGAAGCTTCTGTGGGCTTCCAGGGTTTTACCAATGCCACTTGTGGGCCTCCTCATAATTGGTAGCGTCTGTGCTCAAGCAGAAAGTCAGGCATCTGAATTTCCTGAACTTGAGGCATTATCAAGACTTGATTTTGGTGCTGCTATGAAAGTTTACTTAGCTAGACGGCTGACCTCTGAGTAAGCCATATGCCAACTCAAGTTAGAAAATTTTCGCTAATTATTGTTATGAGAGTTTGTGTGAAATAACAAGTCCTTGCTGACAAGCTTTGTTGCTGAAGGTTTACTCAGGTTACATCTTCAATTGAAGAGAATTCAGTGATAATTGGAGAAAGGAACAGAGTTGCTGTGGAGGCATTAAGATCAGCTATGGACGATGGACACAATAAAATTGCAGTACTCTATGGAGGTGGACACATGCCAGATTTAGGCAGACGACTGCAAGAAGAGCTTGAACTGTATCCTTCACACGTCCAGTGGATAACTGCTTGGTCCATAAGGCGTCAACAACTCAAGAGCCACACGCTTCCTTTCCTTCGAACTTTGGCCGATGTGTCTGGCTGGCCTCTCAACCGGTATCAGACATTGGCTTTACTGATTTTTTCTGCTGTTCTTGCTGTTGATCTTTGGTTCTGGGAGCTCTTCTTTGGGACTGTTGTCAACTGGGCATCTGGTGCTGCTTTCGAGATCAGCCATTTTGTAGATAATGTCAAGTTCCATTGATATCTATTATTTTCATTGGGGAAGAACATTACACATATACGCGGGTTACACATCTTTGTAAGTTTACATATTTTTTATTGTCTGTAACTTCTTGAACCAGGAATAGTTCGAGATTGCCGCCGTGGCATCTCTCCTTACTTAGGTGGTCTGGTTGGTTCCCTTGCGAAAATGCAAGTCCCCTTTGAACCGAAGGCTTATGGTCTGTAGTTTAACTTAAATGCAATTCTGAAATTTGCTCATTGATGCTGAAATTTGTTTGTGTGGCATAAGCATTAATCATAAGCTTATACAGCAAATGTTAACAAGAGAAAATGTCCCTGCATGTGAGAATATTATTTTTCCAGACGGTTTATGAAAAAGAAAGAAGTAAAGTTGTTTATAAACGGGAAATTATTCAAAGTACCTTTCTAAAATATTTTTCCTAGTCCTATGCTGGTGATTTGTTTGGTTGGGGATGTTTTGTAATGTACAGGTCTATACTTGCATCTAATTTACAGAAAATTATTTTGTTTTGATGGAGAGCTTCTGGACAAGAAGCACCTATGGCCATCAACAATTACAATGTGAACCTGGTTGGTTAATGTCATTGACACAATCAATGAACACGACTAGCCGGCTCTCTTTTCCGGACCGCCGGATTGGGTCCCGTCAATTAGTGGTATTAATGTCATTTACTATTCAGCTTCTTCGTTGAGCCGGTTCAATTATCCGGTAAAAAAACGTAGCAATTGGCAAGTCCAGAGCTATTCAGTGAAACTGGGTTGTATTCAACTCTTTTTTTTTCTGATAAAACAAAACTCATTTTTTCTTCATTTTTGCAAATTTTGATCAATGTTCTTGATTGACTTTTCGTACATCGATTGATCCCATTATTTTGTTTGAGCTCGGGATTGGTATCACATATAGTCTCTGGGAAGCTTTATCCCGAGAATTTTTATCTGTATTTGCATTGTGGGTTTCACGTACTTTCTCACTTGCATGGAGGCAGCAGTGCTGATTTGATGGGTAGGTGAAGTAGAACGTCGGAGGGGTTGGTGTGGAGGGAACTCTCATATGTGCATGCTGCACATTCAATTCTGCAATGGAGTTGAAGCTTGATAGCAGTAACGCTTGTGAGTATCCCAAAAGTTTATGTTGTTTGCCAACCATTTTGGTGTGCATGTTGACGATTTGATGGTCGAGGAGACAGCAAAACTAATAGTACAGTTTCTAGAAAGCGCACAAGAACAGGTTAGTTAAATTATTGTTAAAAGCATGAGCATGGATTGCTTAATTTTTGGCAGAATATTGTTTCTTCTTGGGTATGCACATGAATTGCTTGACTTCTGAATTTCATAAGGATGAATCATTCTACTGGGAAGTTGAATATGATAAGTAAACGCTTATGGACATTGCAATTGAATAAAGAACATGTTAGTTAGCTTGATTTAAGAATTCAAGAGCAGCCAATTCTTAATCTGACTTTGTTTTTAGAAGGACAATCTTGCTACTCTGCCCTGTTGAATGATTCCACTTCCTGTGTGAAATGCTTATGAACAATTGCATAGATATTCCAATAGCACTGACCTATCAAATACATGGCCACCCACCACTCTTTTACATCTCTCGAAGATTCTAAGTTGGGTGGCTTCAATTCTTTATTTGATTAGACATAGGAGAAGGATCTTGGAGCTAGCCTTTGAGTTTATGCAGATTATCTTCGAGTTTTAAGTCTCGAGTTAATTGATCACCAGGAAATATGGCTTTGCAGATGATGGAGCCTGCTGTAAGCGCATTTATTCGATCTAGTGTGCAGAACCTCTCTTGTCTTGGAGAAGGGGCACAGTTCTCCATTCCAGGATGCAGAACCTGCGCTCAGGCAATTGGGGCAAAAGCTGTGTCTCAAATTCAAGACCTCCTCATTGATGCCGAAAGACGGAGAATTAAAAAGGAGCATAATGTGAGTAATTCGACTGATGATCTCAATGAGTTAGCTTATGACATGGATGAAATAATTGATGAGACCGACAAACACTGGCAGGAGATTGAACATGCTACCAGAAGTCGAGCTGCTGATAATACGAGTCAGGTACACAACAAGTTCTCCAATATCTTGAATACATCTAATGCTCTCATTAGCAAGATAAAGAAAGTTTTGGACAGGCTACATTCAAGTTAGGAAGAGACATAAGATGTGAGAATTGGATTCCTTATCACGCCACATTCAGTCTTGAAAGTCGTCCAGTTTTAGATGAGTGTGAGGTCTATGGTCGGGAGAAAGTTAAAGAAGCAATAATAGAGTTGTTGTCAACTGGAGGTGAGAGCAAGAAGAGTTATAGTGTGATTCCGATCGTGGGAATGGGAGGAATAGGAAGACAACCCTTGCTCAACTTACCTTTGAAGACGAAAGAATTAAAAGTTTTTTTGATGTGCGCAGTTGGGTTTGTGTATCTAATGCTTTTGATATTGTCAAAGTGACCGAAGAGCTTGTAGAATGAGCAACAAATGATGATGACAATCTACTGTGTGCATCAAGAGTAAATAGCAACATGTAGGCACTAGCAGTACTACAGACCACCCTTTAGAGACTTAGTTTGTGAGAAAAGGTTTTTGTTTGTGTTGGATGATGTTTGAACGGCAAAAGGGTGGGATAAGCTAAAATCTCCATTAAATTATTGCGCAAAATACAGCAAAATCCTTGTTACTCCTCGTTCAAAAGATTTAACAAGGGCCATTAGTAATTATGTTCCATATGAGTTGCGAATTCTAGATAATGAGCTTTTGTTTAAATACAGAGCTTTTGGAGAGCTTGGTAGTGACACAGATGAAAACCTAGAACAAACAGGAAATTAAATAATGAAAAATTGTAGAGGTATTCCTCTTGCCGTTAGAGTAATTGCAGCTTCATTGCAAGGGGCTGTAAAGGATAAGTGGAAGGCTGCATTGGAAAGTGAACTTTGGCATTTGGAAAATGATGATGACGAAAATTTTCCTGCCTTGAAGCTTAGTTACTTCTGCCTACCTTCTCCTCTACAACGCTGCTTTCAATATTTTTCATTATTCCCTGTAGATGTTTTTGCGAAAGATGATCTTGTTTGCATGTGGATTGCAGAAGGTTTCGTAGAAGCCGAAAAGGGTCAGTCGCTGGAGGATGTTGTGTTTCAATAGTACAGCGAATTAAAAGGGAGGTCATTAGTTCAAGAAAATGAAAGAATGCACGACCTTATACACAGCCTTGCATGTATCATATCCAGGAAATTTTTTTACCGAGTGAAAAATAGGCATAGTAATTCATGCAAATTACTAAGCAGCTATCGACACGTTTCCTTGGATGGAGATTACTTGTTTGAGGCACCTAAGCTTGAGTATTGAATGTGTTTGGCCTTGGACTATCAAAGCTACCAAGTTTTATTGGTGATATGATGTACATTCGGTATCTCAAGATTGGGTAGGGTCGTATATGCCATCTCGAGGAATCAATATGCAATCTCATCAATTTGCAAGTATTAGGTCACAGCAAATGTTATAACCTAAAAAACATGCCAGAAAATTTGGGTAACCTTCTACGTCTCTGATACCTAACCCTCTCTGTAACTCAGATATTTAGGCTGCCGGACTCAGTATGCAATCTTTACAACTTGCAGGTGTTAGACCTTACTGAGTGTGATTCTTTCCGATATTTACCGGAAAAGATTGGAAATCTTTCCAATCTGAAAAAACTACACCTGAATGGCAGCTCTGTATCAAGTATTCCAAATTTCCAATGACCATTTTCAAGGTCACTGGCCTTCGAGTGCTTGACAACTCCTTCGCAGAATAACCGCTATTAATTGAAAAGATGACCATACTAGAACAGCTGCAATCATACCCTGCGGGCAAGAGACCGAGGCGAGGTATTGGAGAGCTCAAGGGCATGAATAGACTCAAAGGTGAGCTTATCATTTCTTGTATGGAGAACATTAATAGTATAGAGAGTGCAATAATGGCTGACTTGAAGAAGAAAAACACATTAACAAACTTACATTCATGCGGAGCTCCTCCCAGCACAATAAACATTCTTCTTTTCGTGTGGTAAGAGATGGAGAGATGGAGGCAAAGATAGTTGCAGCCTTGGAGCCCCATGATCCATCTGCTCGTGTCCTTGACCTTTCAGAACTATGGCAGTGCTAGTTTCCCTACCTGGATGTCAAATGTTGGCCTTTATAACCTTCAAACATGTTTAGCATTGGATGGTTGCATATGAGCAGAGTGGTAACATGTGTTGGAGATATTATTCCCTCCATGAGGGTTCATTCACATAGGAAGTCGTGAGATATTTAAAGAGGTATGAAAAATTTGAAGATAATTGAGGAATACAAAAAAGAGATTTATTGGTGGGAGTGATATTTGAGTTGACTCTTCATCTCAAAAGTGTTATATATCTTTCGTTTATAAACATGTGGTTGGACATATGTGTTAGATGTGCTTTCCCTTTATGAAAGTTTTATAGAGTATTCTCCTTTAGGGGAGATATGAGAGGTTATAGATCTAGACTGAGTTATTATTGGTAGTGTATGCGAGGAGAAGAAAGAGAAATTATTTGTTACGAGGAGAAGACATGACTTAGGGTTCTTTGACAAGATCAACACCGGTTAATTTTTATCTTTCTCTACATTTGTTTGTGAATTGTATTAGGAAATTTTTTGAAATTGTATTTGATACTTAATTGTAAGAAATTTTCTTAATAGAAGTTATCAAGTAGGTTAGTTTTGTTTTTAAATTTAGAAGAAAGTTTCCACCCATTTTTGTTTTCATTTCATCTTGAGGGAATATATTTTCATTGGATTGATTCCACTAGAATGACTATTTCCAAACAAGCAACATTAGAGCTTTGGTACGTTGAGTTGTGGTTCGTGGCTTGTGGAAGTTTGTGAGACAGATCATGGAAGAGCTCTGTTCATTCAAAGTTTTGTTGGTGTTTTGTCTGGCTTTAATCAGGAGATAGAGAGCATTTTACATTGAGTCGGGAATGGAGATACGTTGAGATATTTTCCTCATGTGATGGGAGATAGAGAGCATTTTACACGAGTCGGGAATGGAGATACGTTGAGATATTTTCCTCATGTGATGGTAGTCAACAAGCAGTCGACAATGATGCATTAAGTTTGACGGGTATTTGACAATGGTGCAACATGGAAGATTTTTATGGTATTTCTCATAGCCAGGAAGAGGAAAATTGTTGGAGATATTCCCTCCTATGAGAAGGGTTCAATCACATAAGAAGTCGTGAGATATTTGAAGAGGTACAAAGAATTCGAGGAGAATTATAGAACACAAAGAAGAGACTCATTGATGAAAATTCTAATGTTTAGGGAATAGTATTTAAAGTTGGTTCTTCATTTTCAAAAGGTGTTGCATATCTTTTTAGTTTATAAATATGTGGTTGGACATATGTATTGGATGTGCTTTCCCTTTGGAAAAATTCTATCGAGTATTTTCCCTTAAGGAAGACATGAGAAGTTGTAAATCTAGTTATGGTTATCATTGGTGGTGCATTTAGGAGAAGAAAAAGAAATTGTTCGTTATGAGGAGAAGATGTGACTTTGAGTTCTTCGACAAAATTGACAAAATTAACACTGGTTAATTTCATAGCTTTTTCTACCTTTTGTCTATAAATTGTATGAAGAAATTTTTCTTAAATTGTATTCGATATTTGATTGTAAGAGATTTTCTTAATTAAAGTTGGTTGAATAGGTTGATTTTCTTTTCTCTAATTTAAAGGAAAATTTTCACCCAGCCCAATTTTATTTTCACTTCATCTTGAGGGGAAATAATTTTTTGGGGTAAATTCCGCTAGAGCTCCTATTTCCCAACAACATGGAGCTTCCATCGTTGGACAAGTTTATTGTTCCCAATTGTCCAAAGCTGAGGGAAGCTTTAATTATTGTTCTCAAGCTTCGAAAATTATAAGTGCGCAATTGCAAGGAGTTAAAGCTAGCCTCCCTTGTCTTACTTATTTCCATTTGGAAAGACCAACAATGGCTATAGTTTCTCAACTGTGGTCATTGATTGTTGATTACATTTATTCATGTTACTTCCTGCAACAACTTTAAGCTGGTGATGGCGTGCCTATTAAACTCCAACGAGAAGTACTTGGATTTCTTGTTCACATCACATCTATACCTAATGCTTGGCTTTCAACTCTTGCGCATGTCAAGGATTTGACTATAAATCAAAGGTCAGAGTTACACCAAGGCGCCTTTGCTCCAGAAATTATCTTTATTATTTATCAACTATTGACTAAAGAATTACAAAATTAACTAAAGCTTACTAGGCGGGAAGGACAACTAAAAATCCTAAAAAATAATTCTTCCACCCTATCAAAACAATAACTTGCACATGTTCCAAGATGAAGGCAGACAATTTTTAAATGCATTGGCTCGAAGTAGAATAATTGGAAAATAGACGGGAAACTAATGATAATAATTGGATGAAGAGGTTAGACCGTCTATTGTAGTGAGCTGAGCTAAGCCTAGCCACTGGAGTGAGGTAAACCATTAAGGTGAGCTGCATTGCTAGGGCGAGCTGAACCATTGAGCCGAACCATTGAGGCAAGTTGAACCCGAACTGTTGAGGAGAGCTGAACTTCTAAGCCGAGCCAAACCAAAACCGTCGAGGTGAACCGAACCCGAACCGTTGAGGTTAGCTGAACTAGTGAGGCAAGTGAAACCCAAACCGTCGAGTTGGGCCGAACTCAAACCGTTGAGAGCCAAACCTGAATCATCAAGGTGAGTCAAACCATCGAGGCGAGCCAAATCCGAACTATTGAGGAGAGCCGAACCCAAATCGTACCCTCCTTTCTAAAAAAAGGATTAAAACCTTAAACTCACGAGTACTCGAACTTAAAACACCTGTAGATGGACCTTGTTGGATTGTATTAAATTTATCGGAGCTCTGGACTAGTTTTAGAACTACCAACACGTGAAGAAAAATGGAAAATGAAAGTCTCTCTTTATACTAATTATTCGGGCTACTCATAAATAATAATTTTTGATAGGTCGAGAATGAGGCAGATCAAACTTTTGACATACGTAGGCACGTTCCTTGCTATGTTATACTTCTGTCGAGGATGGTTGGTGTGTGGCCCCCAATTCCAATTCTAAGCAATACGTATGTTAGATACTTGAATTAAAACTCACATGTATAGGTGGAGTTATGTTTATGCATGGGTGTCCCTTCACAAAATTTTTCTCTTTTATGCTTATCTTTATTACATGGTTTGGAGTGGGGCTCAGAATAGGGTTGCTAATTGAGCAAGTCAGCTCGTGAGCATTTAGCGTTCGGCTCAGCTTGACTCGACTCGAAACTCGACATTTAAATGTTCGTCGAAGCTCGAACTCGAATCTTACGAGCCGAGCTTGAACAAAGCCGTGTTTGACTCTGACTCGACTCGATTATAACTCGAATTCGACTTGAACTCGACTCGATAAAATAATATAATAATATAATTTTTATATTATATATATATATATATATAATAATAATAAAGAAGTGAGATAGTTGAGATGACAAGTATTCAAGTCCTTTACATCAAGGTTGTTGGTTCAGTCCACATTGATAGCATTTTTGTTTTTAAGTGAGGTGTTTTTGACTTTTAATCGAGAATTTTAAATGATGTGCTTTTGACTTTTAATCGAGAGTTTCGAACTATTCTATAACACCCCCAGCTCAGAGGTCCATGTACTCCACTTTCCTCCGCCGTATTTATTCAAAATTTTTTATTCAAGTACTGGGCCCTATAAGACTTATTTATTTTGAAATGAGTTGTTTACTTACCTGGCTTATTGATAGTTCAAGTAGAACCCAAAATTAATTCTATAAAAGGTATGCACATGGGACATAACAACGTCTGAAAGTTTCATTTTGCGTTTGCTCGTTGGCATTGCTATAGTCCTGGCCGATTCATCTTGTTGGTCGACAGGAGAGTGAAGGTAAGGATTATGATTCCTTCGTATACTTATAACCAATGCATCATTCTTTTATCTCACCCATCTGCAAGTTTAATGATGGTCCCATAGCCTCATCAAATATTGTAACGTTGACCAGGACATGCCAACAATGTAAACAATGCTTGCAAGCTAAGTTATATTGCCGTGTACAAAACGTGGAGGCATGGAACCAAATAAGAAGTCGTGTATGACGAAGGTGAAACCGGCCGGGCGCGGCAAAAGGGACTGGGCTTATTGCAGACGGTAAAAAACAAATTCCACGAAGCACGGATGACAAAGAAGAGGGTGACAAAATCCAAACACGTCCCTTGGCCGAAAAAGATGTCTCGCAAAGTCCTCTCTCTGTTGGGTATGAGATTTTTCTGTCTTCTTGTTTTTTGAAAGTATGGATGATAATCAGGATGTGAATACCAGGAGTGTGAACCCAAACTAAACCTTGCAGAAGAATTAGTCGCAGTAGTAGATCCGGAACTAAGCAAAGGTGACTGTACGACTTTAAGCAGAATCTGTCTGATAAAGTTGCACGAGGGAAATTATATCTCTTCCCAACCAAACAAGTAAATGGAGAAGATGAAGCGCATGCCAAAAGAAGAAATACCCAACCGGAGATGGATGAGGAGCATAGAACAATTTCTGGTGAGGAAGCGATAGCCATGCTTCGAAAATGGGACAGGATGGGCTTGTTTCGACCCAACTTTACCAATGAAACGAGAAGCCACGACCATCGTGACTTGTACGTAGATCTTTTTAAACAATGAGGACAACGTACCGCATTGCTAGAGAGCCTCTACCATCATGGATTGCCAGGAAACATTGCAAAGAGGATGCTATTGACGCTATACGTGAGTTTCATAAAGGGTGTAGCTCGAGCAGATAAGGCAATGGCAACCAAGCGTATAAGAGAAATGCTAAAAAATCTAGAAAGTCTGTGACAATATCCATATTTTAAACTAACTGTAGAAGAGAAGGCTTTGTAGTACATGGCCAAAAATGGCCTTGCTGTAGGACGTCAACAAGAATCGAATGTGAAGGCCAAAAGCTGCGCCGAGAAGGTACACGAGATTGTGTAGAAGATGAAAAAGATTGACCGGCAGATGAAGCAGGCGAGAAGTTAAACGAGGAATATGCAGAGGCGGAAAAAATGTGGGACAAGACCGAGAAGCGGAGAAACACTTGAAATATTGGGAGGGGAAATCAAAGTCCTTGAAGATATAACGAAGCATTCGGCCTATGAGAAATAGACGCAATATAGTAGGACATTATAGGGTAGACTAGTACCATTACTTCTCTATATACGTGATTAGGACTTTTATTTAGTTTAGCTATTTATATTTAGCCTAATAGGATTAGAGAAGTTATAGGAGGGTGTGCTGAAAAAGTTGTATTAGGCACTCTAACTTTGGTAATAAAACATATGAAATTAGTAGGGCCTCCAATGTTTTTGGCTACTAGCATATTTAAAATGCGTTACAATCACTTTATCATATAGCAATACATATGCTCAATATCCCTAGATGTGTGTGACTTTGCTCGCAAAAATACTGCTCATGATGTTGGCTACAGATGATGTGGCAACTATAACCTGTGGAGCCCAATGTTTTTTTTCTAAAGAACGAGATAAAAAAGACCAACTATTTAAGGGATTGCCTCCATGCAATAGGATCATGCCATAGTTTTAGAAATTTAACATTAGCCTGACAAATATCGTCTCCATATCACATGAATATCTACTACGTATGTCCATACATCCAAATAAAATATATCTATCTAAGTACATATTCAGTAAAAAAGGTCCACTAAACTGTTATACTAATAGCAAATAAAGTAAAATCTTAATAAGTTAAGTTTTTCCATCTCGTTACTCCATAGCTTCTAATTACTTGTGTACAAACAAACTTCTCCATTGAGTACTGATAACAATACCGAATCCACTACTTACATTGCAGTAAACAAGTAAATTGATAAAATATAATTAATCTGCTAATGATTAAACAAGGCAAAAACCAAGTAAACCTCGATCACTCTTGCTTATATCTGAACATGAATATAACATAAAATAATTGAATAATGTGTAACATGTACTAGCATATAACATGATAACTAGAGTAACTTGTAATATAACATAATACTTGATTATATGTAACTTGATTAACATAAACATGACATTACTAGATAACTGAATAACTTGATTAACTAATTAATACTACTCATGTGACTTACTAACAAGCCCTAATAAATTAACTTAATTAGTACATTATTATAAAAATAATTACTGAGTTAAATTACCCATGTGACTTATATGTAAGCCCCGATAAAATATTTAACATACTACAACAAATAATTGAGTTTAACGCCGAACATGAGTGGTATGAACAACGTGAAAACACGTGAAAATCTGAAAACTACATGTTTATCTTGGCTCTTGGGTTGCCTCAACTCTTGATAATTTTAGTGCATAAGTACCTCCTGTGATTTATTGCATCTTAACTTGTATTGTAACATGTGGTGCCTGCCACAAAACCCATATGATAATATAAATAATAACCACATGTGATCACTAGCCCCGTAAAGATAGTAGCCATAGAATGTGGCCTTTGGTCCTTGCTTAAAGGAGATGCACCAGAGTCTATGGTGTAGTACGTTTACTGAATTATCATGAGTTAAAATGAAACTGCGTGAAAACATGGTGTTAGGTCTAGGCTTTGCACTTCGACTTAGGACTTGAAAACTATAAGTTTAACTTACTACTATATCTTGATAACTTGATTTTTTGTATAACTACAACACAATTACATGTTATAAACATAGTATAATCATGATAAATGTGTCTAAACTTCACCAAACAGAGATCATAAAGCCCAAAAAAGAATAAACACGGACTAGTCTGAGTGCAACTTTGAGCTCTTGGATGCTTTGCTGCAATTGTCTTAGTTTGAAGAATAATTTAATTCTACATTACAACCCAAACTAGCTTACATGTTTACATGCTACGTCATGACATGAATATGATGATGATGTCATACTATATGCTTATAACGCCATTAACTAGTCATAGAACGTCATATGAGTATCATATAATTTTTAACTATTCATAAACATAATATATGTCAAACAAAAACATGAAAATACACAAAAAATTAGGTTTAGGGTATGAGTGTTTTATATCCAAAAATTAGGTTTAGGGTATGCCCGATTTTTATAAAAAAAGGTTTTAATGCTCTCAAAACATGAAATCATGGGTTTAACAGATTTTTAATCTAGTTTGATGTAAACTATTTTTTTATGATATTAATTTTGAGAAAGACATGTTCATTGAAGGTAAACTATTACCAAACATGCTATATCTTGTTTAGTCATCCTAGATCATTACTAGATCATTGAGATCACTTGAAAAACTTATTTACAACATGTTTAAACATAGTTTAACAAATAATACATCAATTTCATGGATTGTATAATTATGTAGAAACATAAAACATACAAGAAAACATGAAAGCAACATGGAGAATACATGAATCAACATGAGACATGAACATTATGCATGAATCTATGCTAATTACGGGTTTTAGTTATAATTATTAACATCTTCAATTTTGTCTAAATCTTTGCACCAAACCCTACTCCACAAGAATTACAAAACCTGACTCATCGGTTCGATGTTTTTGCGACCGGCTAGCTTTCATTTGGCTCGGTTAGCGTTCGACCAGTTTGGTTTCATCACGTTGGCGCTTAGTGGGTCCCTGTGTATTATTGTGGACTTGGGCATTGAATGCATCTGCCATTAACTTTTATCTGGTTGGCCTCAATTGCCAAGTCCTGACTTTGTTGTTGTTCTAGGTGTTTAGTTAGCCTAGGGTTGCGTGTCATGTAAGAGTCATGTCGTAATCATCTTGGCATACCTTGTGCCCTAATCGTTTGTTAGAAACCTCCCAGACCTATTATCCTTTCTTTCCCTTCTCCTTTCTCTTTTACTCTCCCTTTTCTCTTTTTCTTCATGTGGCGGCTAAGTGATGCCGCAAAGGCGCTGTCCCAACACCCTTGCACCTATCACATAGAAGCAGTGGCAAGTAGTTTCTGAGTTCCTTTGAGCCAGAACCAAAAATCAAATTTTAAAAACCCTAGCCGCCAACCCCCAAACCCTATCCTTACCTTTTCCCATCTTGTCTTCCCTTGGCTGCCGCCCAACCCTTTTTCCTCCTACTTGCCTCTCTTTTCTACCTCTTCTATTCCTCTTTTTTTCTTTCTTCTTCCCCCCTCTCCCCCTTCTCTTCCCCCTTCTCTTCCTCATCTTTCGAGTACACTTTTCTCCCATTTTCTTTTGTTGTTTTGCATTATTTGCATTATTTCATACATAACTTGATAAAACCATATAGTTCATATCATTTGATATATTATTCAATATATTTGGCATGTTAGATCATTATAAAGATTTGATTTTTATATAAAGTTTACACCATTATTATTATTATTATTTAGATTGTGTATTGTTTGTTTGTTGATTGTGCGCGGTAAAACATTTTCTAAATTACCTAATCAAGGTTATAACAATAAAAAGAGGTGGACTTATATAAAATTTGGGCCACATTCTAGTCACCTAGATCACACTAATTAATTAAATAAGCAACGTAATAATGTTTTGTGCATGTGTTTCATTTTAAAACAAACCAAGTGTGCGACCTTAATTAATTTCACAATGAAATTAATTAATTTATTAAATGGTAAAAGATTTAATTAATAAAAATCATTAATTACACAGTTGGGTTGGGTGATTAAGTCATTTCAATTCACTTCGCAAGAGCCAATTGAATTTGTCTGATCAATATCTTTCAAGTTCCAGATTTTAATTTGCCAGAATGATTTAACCATTGGGTTGCCAACTAATTTATCAACTAGCTCAGATTATTTTAATAATTATTCAAGTACTGCATGACTATTTAGATATCTCAACTTTAGGTGTTTGAATCCCCAGACATGCCGACATCTTTTGATATCCCAATTGCATAAGTTTAAGCCCAATGATGTTCCTAATATACCAACATCACACTCATGATTTTAGGACATAGGTTATTAACTTGTTCAGCTTATTGCATGATATCTAATTTCACGTGTGAGCATAGTTATCAGACCAGATCAAATCGATATGTTTATTTAATTTTCATTGCATGTCATGAATCCTTATTCATCTTGGACTGTTCATAATTCCATGCATATATAGGAGTGTGTAGCTGTCCCCATCGCTAGGCTGCTTAGAGTTGGGCTTGTTGTGGTAGGAGGACGAGGAGGTCTTCTAAGGTCCATTAAGATTCTCTTCTGCTTAGCTCATGTGATTTGATTTATATATCACAAAATGTAGTTAATGGTGTTTTATTGGATCCCTCTATCTGTGGGTCATTTAATCGATCTTCCGGATTAATAAAATCTTAAGGATGAGATCCCTTCATGAGTTTTTGAAATATTATGAGATCTAACTCAAAGTCGCACTTTAGCACTATGTGACATACAAACTTGATATATATATTACATTTTCAGATTTTTACTTGCATGCAAGATAGATAAGATGCAAGACATCACCGAGGGGACCAGTCGGTACCCACTTGTGGTGCTCAATGAGGATCAAATCACTTGTGGTGCTCAATGAGAACCAAATATTGTCGCCCAAAGATACATTAGCTGATAATCACTTGCAGTGCTCAATGATGATATATATATCAAATTACTAGCCTGCATGCAATGTATATTTTAGCAGTATTCAACATGTTGCCTCCGACAGGTATATTTGGGCGCGCAATATTGTAGTGATTATCAGCTACATCCTATTGGTTATATTAGCTGCATGCTATTGTGAGCTATTATCTATTCTATGAGTATGGATTAACATCGATTATGATTAGACTCTATTGGCCACTTGCTAATGATTAGTATGTTATGGAAAAATTGCTATTTCTTTTCAATTCTTCGTGGGTAACTATTTTATCCATTTGTCAGTATTGAAATTTTTTCTATTAGTTATTTGGGACTTAGTGAAGATCCGTTGCTGATGTGTTTTTTTATATTATGTAGTTAAGTAGACTTGATGTTAACTAATGTAGCTACAAGATCATGAGAACCCTGGTGGATGACGGGCCGACGTGGATAACTATTTTATCCATCTGTTAGTATTGAGATTTTTTCTATTAATTATTTGGGACTTAGTGAACACCTGTTGCTTAACACGGTTTTTTATATTATGTAGTTAAGCAGGCTTGATGTTAACCAATGTAGCTACACAGATCGTGAGGACCCGGGTGGATGATGGGCCGACGTTTGTGTTGTGGGCTTTTGGTTGTGTGTTGTGTTCCTTGGGGACTTTGTTATTTGTTGGATATGTATTTGTCTCATGTGTGCTGATTACTTGAGATTTTGGATCATGTGCTGTGACGTTGTCGCCTTATGGTCTCTAGACCTGTGTCGTGGCCCTTATTGGTTGGTGCCTCGTGATATGATACTATGATTGTTTGTTAGCTTTTGTGTACTTAACCTTATTTTCTCTATTTTGCAGACAAAATACCCCGTGTTATGTTGGTCTAACATATTGTGTGCAGGTTACTCCAAGCTTTGGAGCCTTGGAATTGATGGTAAATAAATATCTAGGTACGCAAAAACATGTTACTTATATTTAGATACACAGAGTGAAGAAGGAACATTGGTTGGGGGAGCTTTTGTAATTATTGAAACTCCAGGAGAAGGGCCCATGTGAAGACCATGCAAGCCAATAGTCTGATGAATATAAAATCTGAGTTGAATGTGATGAAAATGATATGAAAATGTGGCGTAACGCATTCAAAAAATATCTGTGAATGTTAAATAATATTATAAAATATTTTGAAACTATTCTACAATTGAATGATAATTATACAAGGTGTGCAATTTTTTGTTGTCCTATTTATAGGAAAGATTGCCAGATTTTCTCGAGGAACATAGTCTCGTTTAGTATGACCTACTCGCATGAGCCAAATCATAGGTGTATTGCATGTATTGTGGTGTTGTCTGCGTATTAAATTCCCTTAGATTTCATTTAAGTTAGGTCCTTATTGTGTCTATTCTCCATTTTAATTGGTTATGAATTAATATCCCAAAATTTATCACTTCGATTCGATTTTCTTTGCGGGCTGAATCAAGGTGTTACAATTTTGGTTTTAGAGCCAATTCATGGCTAATTAAGATTGGAACCTGTGGTGTATGTTGCCTTCATGCCCAGTTGAGTGGTCTGCAGTCTACATTGGGGCAAGCATGACCATTTTCTGGTTTTCTTGTTGTTGTTTTCCCTCTCTTGTTATTGTTGATGTTGTTGCCTTGTGTTGCCAGTTGCTGATTGTTATTTCCTCGCAGTCAGTCGGGCATGACAAACATCTTTCAATACCCAAACTTGATTAGCTTCACTTAAATTCTCCCGAAGGTGTAAAATAAGTGTTTAGCCTCTTCAATAACTTAAAAATATGACAGGTATTTATAGGTGTTATAGACTTAGTTCACATGTGACCCTGTCTAGCTTGTTCACTATATTTTGTTCCTTGTCTGATTACTTATTTCTTAAAATTTAGCTTGACCGATTGTTTTCAACCATGAATGGGTGTTAGGAAAATAATTAACATGACTAAGCTCAATATGATTCCACATAGCTTGAAGAATTCTATGTATCTTATGACCAAATATAAAAAGAAAAAATTTATATTGCTAAAAAATAAAGAGTCTACTACTGACATTTACCTCAAGAGAAAAAAATAAAAATTAAGTAATAATGCCAAATATACCAATTATTACATAGTCCTTCATTCCACTATCGTGCGTGAAAATATTGTCAACTCCACCATTTTTTCTAGCAACATCAGCAAGTGCTCATTCAACTGCCATCTAATTGTAGGTGAAACACAACACATTGAGTATATTATTGATGATAGGTATTGCACGTATGTATCTAATGACATCATAATTATCCTTAGTATTTGTTCAAAGTGGCGGTTTGACATCAGTGACAATGATAGAAGATGTCATTTGCAAGGCTTCGACATGAGGTATGACTTTATCTATGATAATATTGGTATAACTAGAAGGTTTTTCATTTTATGTTATCAGAGAGTGGCAACACGTTAGAACCATCACCAATTTTGGCATTCTAATTAGCTGGGTGAGAAGGTGTTTCAAATAGAGGATCATAAGTTGCCATCATGATGGCACCTGGTTTAACTCGCTCCCCATCATAGATAATTAGACCATCACAAGTAACTTTTGAATTCTTTTCAATATAAGTTGACACTTACAGATAGGGGGGTTTACCGTATTATAGACTCAACAAAATTTGTCCTTTTGTTTATCCGCAGATTTTAAAGGCGTGGTATTATCTCATTATTTTTAAATAATACATCAAACCATCTTTTGGTATCATCAAGATAAAAAACATACTTGTCCAGGTATTGCCATTGATGATGAGGTTTGCGGCCATTTCAAAACTTATTATTGGACTTTTCATGTTTTCTTGAGGTATATAATCGCTTTTAGCATTGACAAATATTTTATTTACTTTGTTAGCCGCTGTAGCACATTGTAATTTCTCATAAACAATGACTTTTTTAAACAACTCCTTAAAGGTGTTGTTAGGAGAGCTATTAAGGAACCACGCTATTGGACCAGATTCATACCACAAATCTTAACAATCTCTTTATTATCAAGATTATCTTTCATTTGGGGAGACAAATTTTGGAATCGCTTCACATATGCATTGAATTATTCATCTTTTTCCCATTGGCATAATTTTAGATGTTCAAGTTTAACGGGTATCTCCATTGGTTGGAAGTGTGCTGTGAATTATTTCACCATCTCTTCCCACATGGCTATAGAATCATACAGTGGGTTATTGAACCAACACAAAACTTTGCCAGTGAAGGAGGAGGCAAATTGTTGCAACTTTAACTTATCGTTAGATGCAATAATGCCACATTCAGGCTCAAAAATTGTGATGTGATCCCGTGGATTATCTTCTCCATAGAATTTGTTAAAAACTAATCTTTTATATTTTGTAGGCAGTACTTCGTTATAAATACTTATGGGCAATGGACGAAGACATTTCATAACTTCAACAATTTTAGTATGTTTCTTTACAGATAATTGTAATGCCGCTATCAAAGCTTTGAGCTCTTCCTGCTTTTCATCAACCACAACTAGTGGTGATATTGGGTCTTGAGACAACATAGGAATAGCCGGTGTAGTCACAAACACAATTGGTGATACAATAATAATAGTAGTTGATGATGCCGGAGGTGTTGAAAGTACCAGAGGTAATGTTGGAGGTGTTAACGGACTAAAAATAGGCATTGAAGGATGTATTGGTGGCATCCCATATGGTAGAAGACCATAGGGAGGATAACCAAACCGATAACTGGGCCAAATACTAGGGTAAGGCATCAAATTGAGAGGAGGCTACATGGTAGAATGTGTATGGGAGAAACTCTCAAGTTGACCTCCATATGGTGGAAAGGGGTAGGGAGTTGAAGGACCAAAAAGCTTTGATTGATGTATGTCCCATGAGGCAAAGCTTAGCTTGATGATGAGGTATAGAAAAGGAATTTGCTCTAACCTAGTTTGGCTAAATTGGTGCAGAAATGTTGATGCCAGAGTTGTTTACTCACAAATGAGATTATGTAATGGTGAGATTTATTCTCTGAGATGTAACCGATGGTGGGGGAGAAGACGTTTTTTAGCCTACTTTTCATCTCTTTGTTTGTAATGTCCCCTTGAGTCTTCAGTTGGCTATAGTGGCACTTGATGAACGTTGAATAGTTGATTACTTAAATTAAGAGCTTGTTTCAAAGCTGCGTCATGGGTATGTTTTGTAATCAGAACATTAGGTAGGGTAGAAGAAGAGGATGGATCTTATTGCAATGTACTTCTAGAGGAGTCTTGCCCCTTCGCAGTCATAGCTCTAGTAATCACACCTATAATTAATAGAAATTTTTGATAGTATTAGAAATACTACAGTCTCATAAGTAGTTCCCCCGTAGTGTCCTTAGATGTTTGCAAAAAATTGTGCCACATGTATGGCCTTTTGCACAAATTCAGGTAAAAAGGGGAGTTGCTACCTCACTCTTTGAGGGCTTATGGGATGTAAAATCAAAGATCGGGGTTACACCAAGACACCCTTGCTCATGAAATAAATCTTTATTATTTAAAAACTACTAAGTAAAGAATTACATATTAACTAGAGCTCATAGTGCAGGAAGTACAACTAAAAATAATTCTTCTACTCTATCAAAATAATAACTTACACATGTTTCAAGATGAAATATTAGGTGTTTTGTAGAAAAACAAGGCAGACAATTTTTTAATGAACTAGCTCAAAGTACAATAATCGGACGCTTAAACGGATGACTAATGATAATTGGATGAAGAATGGGGCGAGACTCATTACGAAAGCAAGCCGAGCTGAGCCGAATAGCCAGACTGAGTTGAATTGTTGAGGCGAGTCAAACCACTTGGGTGAGTTGAACTGCTGAGGCAAGCCGAGCTTAGACTATTGAGGAGAGACAAACCGCTGAGACTACCAAACTTAAACCGTCGAGGCGAGCCAAACCGTTGAGGCGAACAAAACCCAAACTGTTGAGGAGAGTCGAGCCGAATTGTTCTCTCATGCACAAAAAGGGCTTAAACTCTTAAACTCTCAAGTACTCGAACTTAAGAACCTATGGAGAAACCTTATTGGCTTGCTCTTAAATCTACAAGAGCTCTGGCATGATTTTAGAACTATCACTCTGTGAAGGAAAACTAAGAATGAGAGCCTCTACTTATAGAAAATAGATTGATGGCTAATTACTAGCGATATCTATAAGAATAATTTTTGATTCGTTGAGAATGTAGCAGATTGGACTTTTGGCGTATGTAGGTGAGTTCCTTGCCATGCTATGCTTCCCTCAAGGACGGTTGGTGTCTCCCAGCTATTCCAACTCCAAGAAATACATATATGGGATGATTCAATTAAAACTCATGTGTATAGGTGGAGTCAAGTTAATGCATGGTCTTCACAAATTTTTTCTCTTCCATGCTTATCTTTATTTAAATGGCTTGGAGTGGAGCCCCAGGGTGCCTGTGATGGCATAATACTTCACTTTCCTTCAACCATGAATTTGTCTATCCTTCAACTTACTCATGTAAGAAAAGTTTTTATTCAAAGGCAATGGGTCTCACAAGACTTGTTTATTTTAGAATGAGTTGTTTACGCTCTCGGGCTTAAAGATAGGTAAAAATCCAACATATTAACCATGTTCCGATTAACTACTAGACTAAGCCTCGAATAAAAATGTTCTTCGGAAATCGATTTAATAAAAATTTAATATATATATATATATATATATATATATAGAATTTGTGCTTCTTGTGCATAGAGAATGTGAAAATCTTAGATTGTTATCAGAAGAGTTAAACAACTTCTCCTCTTTGACAATACACAATATTCTCTTTTCCCTCAACTTGAGGTTAGCCCCAAGTTACTGCCAAACTTCCAATCTTTCTCGATTTATAATTGATTGCCCAAGACTAAAGCAGTGCCTAATAAAGGAAGATAAAGCAAATTGGCTTCGTATATTCAATTGAGGCCCTTGGTATTCATATATCATGTTTTTGCCTTATATTTGCTTGAAAGTAGCGGCTATTGTAAAATTCAGCCCGTCAGTCTGATGTTTTAGCGCTTAATTTTTTTGATTTTGAATTTGGTCTAATCCGAGTAGTACACATTCTATCTGGTTCAACCAGTCTAGTACTATTGGGATCCCTTATGGGCTTGTTGGGTGTGTCCACTATGGAGTTGGTCCGGTTGGCCCCAATTATCAAGCTGGTGCCTATGTCTTCAGTTGTTTTAGAGTTGCTTAGGGCTGCATTTTGAGTTAGAGTCATGTCGCATGCATTCGGGCATACCTCGTAGCCTTGGTCGTATGTTAGAAGCCATCCCGAGCCCTTCTCTTTCTTTCCCTCTTTCTTTTTCCCTTTCCAGGCACTTTTTTCTCCTCATTTTGGCTTGTCGCAGCACTGCGGAAGGCGCAAGGACACCATATGGACGGCTTTGCTATGGTGTGCCCAGCCGTGCTTGCCATTGGACGCAGCAGGTGCCTTTGCACCAGTGTTAATTTTGGGTAGGGTTAAAACCCTACCCACCGACCCTTTTGGTGGATTACCCCTGCGCTAGCTGCCTCCTTGCTGCCTTGTTGCCCTCTGAGCCGCCGTTTAGCTCCGTCCAACCTCTCTCTTCCCCTCCTCAGCCTCTTTTCTCCCTTCCCTCCCTCTTCTCCTCCTCCCCCTTCTTCCCCATCGAGGTATGCACGTTTTCTCCCTCGTCTCCATTGGGTGTTTGTACATCCTTGTGTTTATTGCATGTATACCTCGTGTTAGGATATGTGGAACACCTAGATCATCATGTTACCTTCACCATTTCATTTAGATCTTATGATTATTAATAAAAATCACATTTTTATGATTTTGGATAATTGTGTGTGATAATTGGTTGTTTGAAATGCCTATTTGTGTGTAAATCATAAAATTTATCCCCTTATTTACCTAATAACGGTTGAAACAATATAAAAATTAAAACTTTATGATTTTTGGATTATGTACCGGTTGCTTCGTTCCACGTGCCAATTTAGTAAAGTAACTAATTAATTTAAATAATGATAAGATAGTCCCTAATTAGTTGTAAAATTGGTTTTGGTGTGAAATCCTAAGCTAAATGATAATCTAATCTAATTATCCAAATTAACTAAACATTATTGGATTATTTTAATTAATAACACAATTAACAGGTTTAGGTGTGGGTTGACTTGACATTTCAAGCAACACTGGAGTTCACTGGATCTTCAAGATCCATCAACTTCTAAGTTTTGCCTTTCTGAAGTTGGTTCGACAGAAGAATCTCATGGGTTAAATTTGATTACGTTAACTACTTATTTCAATTGATTTCTATAATTTTATTGAAATTTCTTTCGCGATTAAGTGTTAGGTTATTTGTGTGAATTGCCTGAGTTCTTTGGGCGTTTCGATATCTTAAGTTAGAATTTACGTGTGTGGGTTGAAGTCTCATATCTAATACCTACTAGTGGAAGATCTTGTTTTTAAGTGGGAGTGAACTATAAATCTTTAATTTATTTAATTACTTTTGAAGAGATAACTTAGGCTTATTAGTTTGCACATTGAATTAGGTCGTTACAGATGGTATTAGAGGAACCCGATTCTGTGTTAGATGATAGGCTGAAATATGGACACTAGTTAGGCTACTAGTTACGGGCTAAAGAAGTCATATGGGCTAGTACTAGCGACGAGCAAAGTGTAGGAATTTCGACGACAAACTTTTCTAAGGTGGATGGATTGCGAGATCCTTTAACTTAGTCTTACATCTAATACCTACTGGGCTAAGATCCTGTTTATAAGTTGGAATGAATTATATATCTTCAAGTTGGTTAACCACTTTTAAAGAGATAACTTAGGCTCATTGGTCTGTACTTTTGACTGGGTCGTTACACATAAAATACTAAAAACTCCTTTTCGACATCTTTACTTGATTTATCAGAATTTCATGCAGTTTTCAACACATTTAGCATGTGATTGTCATGTGTTTAATTTTCTACCTTGCATGTAATGGCATTTGACACATCTAAGACTGTTGCATATCATTGCATGCATGCATCATATAATGCAACAGGACGATGAGCTCTTCGCAAGTCTGTTAGGACTCTTCTCTCTTCTTGATTCTCTGTTTGACTCACGTGTTTTGTTTTCACATTATAAGACGTAGCTAGTAGAGTTTTATTGGATCCCACTATCTATAAGCCATCTTAACGTTTTTTTTTGGATTAATAAAACTTTGAGGTTGAGATCTATTGATGAGTTTTTTGAAAATACAAGATCCAGTTCAAAAGTTGTGCTTTAGCGCTATATGATTGAACCTACCCCAATCTTATACATATAATATGCTTTCGAATTTTTGGTGCACGCATGGTGGATGAGAGGATGACACTAACTAAAGGGCCTAGTTGGTACACACCAATGATGCTCAATTAGTGGTTAATTGTGTGTGTTTTGATTATCTATACTACCTGCTAGCAACCTCTCTCAATTATCTAGCATGTGCATGTTTTCTGTTGAGTATATCCAGGCCATGCCATATCTCAGATGTGATTAGTTAGGCCCTATTGGCCACGAGCTTGTTGCTGTCAACTAGATTCTGGCTCATGCATTGTATCGACATGTTACTGTTTGAGTATTCTAGTTCATGTGCGTGATTTGCTCTCTAATTATGATTAGGCCCTATTGAACGTGTTGTAATTAGTTTATGTATGTGGAGGAGTTTCTGATTTCTTTTCAATTTTATTCTTGTTGATAACTGTTATATCTATTTGTCAATTTTGTTTTCTCCCTATTAGTTATTTGGGACTTAGTTACACTTGTTGATACATTTTTATTATATGTATGAGTGGTCGTGGCCTTGGTCAGCGTGGGTGCATAGATTACGAGGAGGTTGAGAATGCTAGGCTGGGTGTGCTTTTGTGTGTGTGTTGTTGCATTTCTTTTCTTTTGGCTTGATTGTAGATATCTTTCCTCCTTGTTTTGTGGAGGCTTACGGATTTTAGTTGTGAATTTGTGGGGCCTTGGGCCAATTATGGAAATGCAAATGTGATTGTTGTAGTTGTGATTTGTTATTCCTAACTATATCTTTTGTTTTGCAAACAAAATACTATAGGGTACGCAAGTCTAACATATTTTGTGCAGGAATTCTCCAAGCCTCGGACTCATGTAGCTAAAGGTTAAATAAATCCCAGGTATGCTAAACCATGTTATTTGTGCAGGTACATGGAAAGAAGAAGAAACATGGGTTGGAGGCGCTTATGGGCTTTATTTTACAGGTTAAAATGCCCACGTGAAGACTAGACAAACTAACTAGTCTGAAGAATGTAAACTGTGCTTAAATGCTCTGTGATGTGAAATGATTGAGGTGGAGCTCCTGAATGTTTCTGTGTGGGTAAATGATGTGAATGCAATGTTTTGCGTTTGTTTGTATTATAGCTATTAAATAGCTTGTGGGAATTTTCTAAATTCCCATTTACAGGAGAGATTCTGCTCGATTTTCTTTAAAATTTTAGTCTCCTTTGTAAGTTCGATTCATCTAAGTGTTCTAATTGCATGAGCCCAATTTTAGGTGTCTTTGCATGCATTAGATTTGCATGCAAAGACACTTTTTGTGCATTAGATTTACTTCGGTTTTTGTTTTCTGATGCCTTGACTGGTTTAGGTCTTTATTGTATTTTAGTGGGTGATGAATTAATATCACAAAGTTTATTATTTCAATTTGATTTGCGCTGCAGGCCAAATCGATGTGTTGCATCAATAGCTTGGGCAAACACTTCCTCAAGGTGGTACAAAATGCAAGTTTAGTTGCTCTCCACCTCAAAGGTATATTGCCTTTCTCATCAAGTTTCAATTCACTGTTACAAAGCAAAAACAGTTTTCATGTACAGTTCCTGCGCAAGCTCTTTTGCACCACCTTTAGCCCTACTCCTAAAACCACATCCTCAACGAAAAGATTTTTTGATTTTGATATAGATCAAGAATAGCCAATAAACCTTCCGTCTTCATTTGTCTTCTAAAACTTCTAATTTTTCCGTGCTTGACGTGTTCTTGAGGGAGTTCAAATCAAGTATTTTCCTTTTACTTTGAGGCTAGTTTGTAACACACTAAAATGTGGATGCTATTAAACAAGAGAGTGTGTAGGGTGCCTGGCTCCAAATGCTAAATGTAAATGCGTGTAAATTGTTGCCAGCTTCTCTTGATTTCCTTGGAACATTTGATAGTTGAATATGTTATCTTTGTAGCGTGCTATTGCAGTGCTCCTCAAAGTATTATATTTTGTGACCTATTTTGACATCTGTTAGACAAAATTAAAATTTTGTGACTGTCATTTATAATTATCTCACAAAATAAATCTTATGCTTCTTCTACCTAAAAAGTGCTAGGGATGTAGACCTTAAACTAGGATTAATCTAGTCAAAAGGTCTGGTATTATTCATGTTAAATCTTATGCATTAGAAAGTTTAATATCATATAATATAATTAATAGTGCAAAAATGTCACAAGCTTAATTGATCATGTTAATCTTTAACTAAATACTTCGCTAGTTAGTTTTGGTATCATTAATTTAAAATTATCCCTTCAAAGGAAAAAAAATTCTCACAAAAAAATTGATGTGAAATGCTCATCAACTTTGTTGTGCACTACGTTAAATTTTTCGAGCATCTTCTTTTCTAAATATTTTTAATTAGGCTAATGATATTTTTCCTAAGAAGCGTATTTAGTGATTTGAGTTAATTATTTCTATGACATACAATGCAATAGAGATTTAATTCTAATTTTTTTTGTAATTACTCAGGAAAATTGTTAAGGTTATCAATTTCAAAACATTGTAAAGTACATTCTGAAAGCACACTTTTATTAGTTATCGCCAACAATTATCAGACGAAAGTTCTCATGAGCCCAAGCCCACAACCTAAATCAACACAACAGAGGCCCACGGCCCACTAAAAACTGACCTTAACCAATCCCTAACCGCCTTCTTCTCCTACCCGCAAAACCCTAGCGCCGCCGCCGGAAAAATGGTGGAGCCGCCGACGCCGACGCCCCTTCTAAATCTCTTCCTTGGCGTCGCCGACGTTTCACATTCTTCGTTGTTGTTTTTGTTGTAATTGCAGGGAAAGGGAACGGGGAGCTTCGGAAAGAGGAGGAACAAGACCCACACGCTCTGCGTCCGCTGCGGCCGCCGCAGCTTCCACCTCCAGAAGAGCCGCTGCAGCGCCTGCGCCTACCCCGCCAGCCGCATCCGCAAGTGTGAGTTTGTTGGCTTTCATTGTTTTGTGGTTTGGAGGTGGTTGAGGTTTGTATGGTGGTGGTGCAGATAATTGGAGTGTGAAGGCGATCCGGAGGAAGACGACGGGGACCGGCCGGATGAGGTACCTCCGCCATCTTCCCCGCAGGTTCAAGAGCAACTTTAGAGAAGGTGATTCAATATTTGAAAACAAAAATTTTATTTAAATTTGAGTTCTATTATTTTGCGCAGTTAATTCATTCTTTTTTTCTTGCTTAGAGTTGTTATGGAAGTGGGAAGTTTTGCCTTTTTCTGTGGGTTTGTGGTATGATGATTGTATGAATGTTGATTGATTAGGGTCAAATTGAGGGAAGGAAGCGCGCAATATTTTATATGTTTTGCTGAGAACTGTAGTGAGTGGAGGAAATTTTATGTTTTTTATTCTTTTTTGTTTTGTTGTGGTGATTGTGTGAAGGCCAATTTGAGAAATAATGATGATTAATAGTTCTTTTTTAGGTTTCAAATTTATGCATAGTTTATTTATGTTTTGCTGAGATTGAGGTAAGTTTGTTTCTTATTTGGCTTTTGATGTGATAATTGATGTAATGCGATTCGCGTTTTCGATTCTGAGATTCAGGTTGGGCAAAAACTGTGACACTGTGATTGGGCTAATAGTTGTGGATGAAAGTGTATATTTTATGTTTTATTGTGTGATGTGATGATAGCTTTTTTATATGGATGTGTATTTATGCGTTTTTGTTTGCTTGTGATGGGAAGATGGCGTAAACGTGACTTTCCTTTTTATTGTTTGATTCAAAGTTTTAGTAAATGTGTTTTGCTTTTTTTTGTTCTTGTGAGTGATGTTTTTTCATTGGCTGTGTAGGATCTCAGGCAGCTCCAAGGGTGAAGGCAGCTAGTGCATCCACGTAAGGTGTGGGAATAGCAACTTTTAGCATACCAGGTGGTTTATGTCAAGTTAGACGATTGCTACTACTAAAAAGGCCTGATTTTGTTCTCCGATTTTATTTGTCAATTTTGATTGTATGCATTTTCTGGATTATTTAAGATTAATGAGTAATGACTAATAGCATTGGAATTATCTTCAAAGGGCATTTTGTTTAGTATATCAGTATATGAACTGGTAATGCATTTTCCCTTTTGCTGGGTAGACGTTTGGTTGCTTTTGTGGTAAAAATACTTGCTTCTGCTAGCAAGATGGTTTTGTCGTCAACTCGGAATTATCGATTATTTTCTTTACTATATATTCAAGAACACTTGTGAGCTTTGAAGATTTGTCAAGTGAATTTCTAAGCTTGCAGACATTGTTTTTTGGGACTGTGTGGATGGTTTTTGCGAGCTCATGAGTTTGTTCCTACGGGATCAGTATGAAAGGGAATGAAAGGGACCCGGGTCAATAATTTCTGGATCCAAACCCCTCTGGGCTTATCCGCAGTGAAATTTGGTGTGAAGGCTTTTGGTTTCCTGAAATGATCAAACCCAGTTGACTAAGCTCTTGTGATTTCTGAAATTGGGGTGTTCCTCGGGTCTGATGGTCGTAAAACCCAATGCGACTGGGTTTAGTATTTGGTTTTATGATATTGGATGCTAGTTTTATAATTTCCGGGTTTGGTTTTAGACATAATTGTAAAAAATTGAATTGGAATCGAAATTGGAATCAGTTTTCGAGGGAGTTACTGAATTGGACTAAATCGGTTAAGAATTGGTAAATCGGTTAAGAATTGGTTTAGTTGAATTGGTTTAAATTAGTTTTATATAAAAATTTTAATTTAGTTAAAATTGGTAGGTTATTAGTTATAGAACAAATTATTTTGATATTGTGGTATGTATTATCTTTTATATTAATTTTTTAAATTTTTTTTGAATTATTTGGAGTTAGTTATTATTTTTGATTCATCGGAGTCGAGTTAAGTTTTAATTATAAGAATATCACAGCTATTTCTTTTATTTCTCCTATATAGTTTCCCACACCCACCGCCCTCCTTCGCATATCACCACTGTCGCACCTTGCCTCCCCTGTCAACCCAGCCCGTCCCTCCCCCCACACTGCCAACCCCTTCCCGCGCTAGCCTCGACGCCTTAGCCCCTCCTATGCCCCCCGCCCTCCTTGCCTTGCTTTCCCAACTACCTTGCCCTGCCACCGCCTTTTGCCTCTCCGGGTCGTCTCCCCCTTGCCCCCCACGCAGCCCCTAGGTCACCTAGTTGTCGCCCTTGCCCCGTCCTCCCTTGCCCCAAGTCTATTGTTGTCGTTCGAAATTGGCCGATTCTAGAATCGGCGCACATCGTTTGGAATCGACGCGAACGGCCAATTTAGTGACCAATTTGTATAAAGATCGAGTTAACTATTTTTTTGAATTAGAAACCCTCTGATCTGATTTAAATTGGTTAATTCCGAGTAAAATCGATCGATTTTTGCAACTCAGGTGTTAGATACCTGGTACTCGATACCTGATTTTAATAATATAATTTTTTTATAAAATTATATTTAATCTAGTTTAAAATTTCCTATAGAGATATGTGTTAATATGAAAAATTAATATGTTTTCAAATTTTTTTTGTATTACTCTATTTAATCACTTTTTTATATATAATTATTTTTAATTTAATTTTTTATAGTGCCATTTAATTTAAATTTTTATACTATAATTAAATTTTAAATTGTTGGGTTTGGATTTGGTAAATAATAAATAGTTTGGTTTGGTACGGTAATTTAAAGTAATTAATGGGTTTGATATTTAAGGTAATTAATGGGTTTTGTATGACCGATACCTGGTTGATAGACACCTCTATTATGAAATGATCTCCTCAGCCCTCTTATCTTACATGATTGAGTAATGCTTAAGCTCTTCTAGTGAAATCGTAATGATCATCTTCAAATGGCGTAGATGTAATAGCTGCTTAGTGTGGTCTTTTTCCTGAATAGCTTCAAATACGTTTGAAGAGGTGAAAAAAAGAAGTTTGGTGTATACTAACAAGTTAGGAATGGAACATGTTCATTTATTGTTTGTTCGTCATCCTGTGCAACATTGACTTTGCCATCCTAAAAGCAGAGTGGTGCTTCAAACCGCGTTCGTTCTTTTTCGGTGTTGCAACATCAATAATGTGCAGTAGTATCCACTTCGACCTAGCATTCAAGCTAGCTGTTAAGGTTAGTGAGTGATGGCGCTGGGTCGGGTTCGATCCCAAAATCCTGAGATTTACTTTTCTTGCATTAAAACTTGATCCCGATCTAGATTTTGATTTAACCAGCCCAAACTTTAATCAATCTTAAATATATATGCTTAAATAAAAATATGTGAAAGTCTAAATTTTATCGTAAATTGCCATTTAAAAGAAAATATATTATATTTTATCAGATATTTTATTATATAAAGAAAAACAAAACTTGAAACAAAAGTCAAAATTTTTTTTGAGGTTTGGGTCTTTATTGGATTGAAACTCCAGGACTTAATATGAAACTAGTACCGGTAAAGACCCAAAACCCAAAACCAATACAATAAGAAAAACCGATATTTTCGTAAGTACTTCGTGTAAAACCGTGACTCAAATTAGAGTTTTTTATTAGCGAACTAGTCGGTTCAACCTTTTATTCGAGTCGAGTTAGTTTCATGACCCATATGCTAAGTCGAGGTCAGTCATGGATTATGAGCGATGAGGTCAAATATATCTCAGTATAAGATAAAAATGTTAGAAAAATGACGAGAAATGAGTTATCAGAGTATATGACAGACAATAAACTGTTGTTTTATATTTGATCAATTTGTGTGCGCTATTAATTATAGAACATCTCATTTTGATGTTATGGAATATATTATATTTTATAGTATTTTTTCATATTTGTTTAGATTTTTTTGAATTTATTAGGAGTTGAGTCGGGGTCGAGTTAAATTTTATGCACGAAATTGCCACCCAAACCCTCCCCGACACTTCCCCTTCCTCACTCGTTACTGCACCGATTCACACTTCGAACGCCTCCTCTCGCAGGCATGCCGCCGCCGATTGACGCTGTGGACCTTCGCCGAGCCGTCGCCTCACTTTCTAGCCGCTACCCGACCTCCACAACACCTCAACGCTGAATCTGCTGTCGGCTACTCCGCTCCGTCACCACCGTACCGCCGTCGTCTCCTCCTTCGACTCCATGAGCCTTTCTCCTCCTCGAGCGCCGCCGTTGAGGCTGGCCAAGGGCAGATCGGACAATCGGGCCGACATTGGCCGACTCATGTTCGTAGCCGGCGATCATCGCCGCTGCTATCCTCACCACCACAATAGTCGGGTCAAGCTTGCCGAGCCGGTGCCATCCCCGATCACCTCACCTAAAAATTCGTTGGAAAACTACCGAAAAACTGCCAGAAAATCGGATTCGAGCATCGACTAAAAATCGCCAAAAATTAGCCAAAAATTACTGGATTTTTGCCAAATCCATCCAGCTAAACCTGATCGAACTTTAGACGCCGCTGGGTGCCAAATTCGAGTCTTGAACCATGCGACCTAGGCATCGCCGATCGCCGATGATGCGAGGTATAATTCGCTTCCACCTAATTAATTAAAATTGATAATTATTAGCACTACATGCTAGGATTTAATTGATTGATGTGATAAAATATTTGATTGTAAATAAATATGAATTTGTGTGATTTGAATTGTATTAAAATAAATGTTAAAGAACTAATTAAGTATATTAAGTATGAATTGTGAATCAAATGCAACATTGCCTAGAAAATCTTGATGTGGTTGATGTGAGGGATATGAGTGAGTGTGATATGGGATATGTGAATGCATCCATAGCGGGCGTTAGCTTTTAGTTTTGATGTGTATATACGCAGCAGGAGCTCGCCACCTAGGCGTATGGAAACGATTGGAGCTTTTACTAGGTTTGTTTAGGACTCGCTTCTGGTTTAACTACTTTACTCTATCGTGATTTGTTTTAACAGGTAAGTGGATGTGTCGATCTTTTGAGCAAGATGTGATGCTATTATTTGCGACATAACCAATCATGCATATTTAGGTGAAGGAATCATGGAGATGTGGAGCCTCATGAGAGAATGGCTTATGCCAAGAAGCGTAAAGGGGAAGGTAATGCTTATTAAAGGCTGGAAAATACATCCGAGCGTCTTTGAGATATGATATGGTATGCATTCCGTCATTTTGAGCCAGTGAATTTTATTGGATGTATAAACAGGTTTCTTTTTATTGTTTAAGGCATTGTCTTTAGTAAATGACTATGAACTGGAAGGGTTAAAAACTTGCTCAGTGGCCTAAAACTAGCTCATCTACTCATATTGTTCTCTCTTAATCCTATGTAGGGTGCGAATTATGTTGGAATTTGATACTACTTCCAATCAGGTGCAGAAAAAGATGGGTAAATTTTTCAGAGTGACCTGCATCCTGAATAATGCAGCTGGCAAACTGAAACTGACTGAATTCAGGGAAGCTGCATAACTCTGTAAAAAGGTTAGCGGGTGCATTCTGGATTAAAATGCCAACAATAATTGGCGATTACTTCACTAACATTGATAAAAGCTTTCTGATTTTCTTTTAAATGATTCAGGCTTTGCAGTTAGAGCCTGAAAACGTGAAGGCTTTCTACCGTAGAGCTCAGTCTTACATTGAGACGAGTGATCTGGACTTGGCAGAAATATTGGCTGCAAAGGAAATTGAGCAGTCAATGAGTAAGTATCTGAATCAATTGCTCCTACTTTCTCCTCTGATATCTTGCTCATTCATTTCAATTGACTGGCATTGTGGCGACCAAATTGTTAGCATCTTAATTGATAACTGCACATCTTTTTCAATCCTGAAGCTTCAATGTGTTGAATAGATAATTGTCAAGACTTGGCCTAACTCCTACCAGACCATCAACAGATAAAGGAATAAGTGTAAAAACAGTGTGTGACATGAACCACAATGTCCTCCAACAATTGTCTGTGATCAGAATGAGAATTGGGTATCCTCCATTTTTTGTTGACAAAGTGTTCCTCTCTTGCAGGCAACTAAATCAATTACTGGAGAAAGTTAAAAAATTGGAGACACGATCCAGTAAAATGGATATGAAATTTTATGCAAACATGCTGGCAAAGGTTAACATTGCATAATGTAAATAACTCAGAAATATCTTTATACTGCTCATTTTCGTTGAGTTAAAACTGATCTGATGAGAGTTGGAAAAATAAGCATTGAAGATATTGTTTGCCTCAGCCGTTCTATCAGTGAGAGCTTGTAATTTCTCTTGTGATTTAGTGGAAAAAGAAGTGATGAGAGAATAATTTTGTGGGCATACGTTTGGTATGTATTCTGCATGATGCTGATAAATGCTTGAAGAGGATGATGATATCTATAAATAATATAGCGATGGGCAGATGGAGAAAAGAACATGAGACTCTTCTGGTACAACTTTTCATATATTCAATATCCCAACCCTCAATTCCTCATTAAACATTGTGATAAACCTACCTACCAAAATATTTGTCCACCCCACCAGTGACATTCCCCTCAAGGAACACGCCTCTGGCAAAGCCAAATTAGTATGTAATTGCATTTTCGATATATAATCAAAGTGATCAAGCTTTAACTATTTCGAATCAAGTGTTCTGTTGGATTTTGATCGAACGTTTTTCTTCTCCACCTTAATTTGTTTTTGGCAATGTTAATGTCTCCCAGATAATGCATCGCCATGTAATATCATATCGTATATATACAAGGAAAAGTCAACAAAATTTTTTAGAGGGAGACAATGGCAAGGACACGAATATAGTATATGAAGATTAGGGAGGATGCAAATTATACGAAGATTAGGGCAAATAGGCCGATGTCTTATTGCAAATTTAAGGACTTGAATGCCTATTGCAAAAACCTTAATGTAATGACCCGGTCCAAACTGATGAGCCTAAATCATCGTTTCAAAATGGTTGACCCAAGATTAGGAAGGACAAAAATTTATATATATATATATATATATATATAGATATATGTATATAAAAGAAAAAAATACCCTGGTGGGCGACTGTAAGAAAAAATACCCTGGCGGGGGGGGGGGTGGGCGGGGGTGGCCACCCGAGTGGGGGTACGGTGATGAGGGCGAGGGTGTGGGTGCGGCGGACGGTCCGATCATAAGGACAGAGGCGGCGGTAGTGAGCGACGGGCGACGGTGAGCGATGGCTAGGGAGGAGGTGGCGGGGAGGAGGAGGAGAGAAGGTTTTATTTTTTAAAGATCTGCGGTAGCCCCCGGGCTAGTATAGCTCATATATATATATATTATATATATATATATATATAACTTCATTCATTTAAGAGAAAATATAAATCATTTTTGACTAATCGAAAAAAACACAATATGATCTTGAAATAAAAAAACAAGAGAAAAGTGGGGGAATTAATGAATGAATGATTTTTTCCCATGTTTCTAATACGAACTAATTTTGTATCATAAAATATACAAAAGAAAAAGAGAAAACATGATAGAATATGAGATAAGAGTGACAAATAATTAAACTAAGATTGAAGCGTTGGAGCTTAGATCAAGAACAATGGGTAGAAAAGCAAGCTGAACTTTGTTATTCCATTTGTGGATTCCATATAGAACGGTGTTTTACATACTAATTAATGCATATAAACAGTATCTTCGTACACTTTCATTAAGTAAATAGACAGTTACAATTTAAATAAGATAAACACTAAAAATTAATGAACTTATACCACTTGATTATTTTCTTCTGCATCTTCAATATGCATTTACTTGAACTTTGTGGCATGCAATACTCAAGAATTGATTCAACATATATATTATTGCAATGCTAATGGGTATGAAAGCAAAGATCCCTAATCGTATTAATTAGTGGAATATAGAGCAATATTCCCCATTTTCAAAACCAAGTGCAAAAAGGTAGCATCTAACCTTATTTTGTACTAAATGTTTCCGATCATTCACATTAAGATTGGGAAAACCCTGCTTTCTGATCGACATCATTAATTAATATGTAATATTGTTGATAAAGATGAGTCAAGTTCATGTTTTATTTTTTTTACAAATGTACTGATGTTGTTTGATTCAATGACTGTAACTTAAATGGAGCAAGTTCTTTTGCATAATTAGTTTTATTTTTCCCTAATGAAAATGCAATATTGAGATCATGGGTATGTTGGAAATTGGACATAAATATATACATGAATCAGGAATTGTATCATATGTTATTATATAAGGTTGGCTAAATTAAATTGATCTACTAAAGTTTAGGGTTATGAGCCATAAATTAAAGTGTGGAATTTAATGAGAAAAGTGTGGAATTTAATGTGTAGATACCTTTTCATAAATTCTCTTTCGTAATGGGTGGAATTGAATTTATGGAACTAAGGCTATAAATAAGGAGGTTATGGTCCCTGAATTCATATCTGGTTTTCGTTCTGGTATCCCATTGTCCAGAACTTTGGTTTAGAAAACTAGTCTTGAATTTGGAAGATCCAAAACCTAAGTGATCAAGACTCTGATTTCTTTATGGCTTCAGGTACGCTTCCGCTATTTTATTTATCTAGTTTAATTTCTCTCGATAATTTGATATGAAATCTAAATCAAAGTCTATCATGCGTTGTATTCACGTATCTAGTTTCATATCAAATTACTGAGACTTAGGTTTCATTGTTATAAACTTTTGTGGGACTCATAATCCCAATATCATAGGTCTCCTAGGAAGACAACTTGTGGGAAATCAAGTTCACAAAAGTTTATAAAATAAGACCTAAGTCTCGATAATTTGCATATGAAACCGATGACATTGATACTGACTTAATAGACTTTATTTAGATTTCATATCAAATTATCGAGAGTAATTAAACTAGATAAATAAAATAGCGGAAGCGTACCTGAAGCTATAAAGAAATCAGAGTCTTGATCACTTAGGTTTTGGATCTTCTAAATTCAAGACTAGTTTTCTAAACCAAAGTTCTGGACAATGGGATACCAGAACGAAAACCAGATATGAATTCAGGGACCATAACCTCCTTATTTATAGCCTTAGTTCCATAAATTCAATTCCACCCATTACGAAAGAGAATTTATGAAAAGGTATCTACACATTAAATTTCACACTTTTCTCATTAAATTCCACACTTTAATTTATGGCTCATAACCCTAAACTTTAGTAGATCAATTTAATTTAGCCAACCTTATATAATAACATATGATACAATTCCTGATTCATGTATATATTTATGTCCAATTTCCAACATACCCATGATCTCAATATTGCATTTTCATTAGGGAAAAATAAAACTAATTATGCAAAAGAACTTGCTCCATTTAAGTTACAGTCATTGAATCAAACAACATCAGTACATTTGTAAAAAAAATAAAACATGAACTTGACTCATCTTTATCAACAATATTACATATTAATTAATGATGTCGACCAGAAAGCAGGGTTTTCCCAATCTTAATGTGAATGATCGGAAACATTTAGTACAAAATAAGGTTAGATGCTACCTTTTGCACTTGGTTTTGAAAATGGGGAATATTGCTCTATATTCCACTAATTAATACGATTAGGGATCTTTGCTTTCATACCCATTAGCATTGCAATAATATATTTGTTGAATCAATTCTTGAGTATTGCATGCCACAAAGTTCAAGTAAATGCATATTGAAGATGCAGAAGAAAATAATCAAGTGGTATAAGTTCATTAATTTTTAGTGTTTATCTTATTTAAATTGTAACTGTCTATTTACTTAATGAAAGTGTACGAAGATACTGTTTATATGCATTAATTAGTATGTAAAACACCGTTCTATATGGAATCCACAAATGGAATAACAAAGTTCAGCTTGCTTTTCTACCCATTGTTCTTGATCTAAGCTCCAACACTTCAATCTTAGTTTAATTATTTGTCACTCTTATCTCATATTCTATCATGTTTTCTCTTTTTCTTTTGTATATTTTATGATACAAAATTAGTTCGTATTAGAAACATGGGAAAAAATCATTCATTCATTAATTCCCCCACTTTTCTCTTGTTTTTTTATTTCAAGATCATATTGTGTTTTTTTCGATTAGTCAAAAATGATTTATATTTTCTCTTAAATGAATGAAGTTATAATATATATATATATATATATATATATATATGAGCTATACTAGCCCGGGGGCTACCGCAGATCTTTAAAAAATAAAACCTTCTCTCCTCCTCCTCCCCGCCACCTCCTCCCTAGCCATCGCTCACCGTCGCCCGTCGCTCACTACCGCCGCCTCTGTCCTTATGATCGGACCGTCCGCCGCACCCACACCCTCGCCCTCATCACCGTGACCCCCACTCGGGTGGCCACCCCGCCCCCCCGCCCCCCGCAGGGTACTTTTTTCTTACAGTCGCCCCCAGGGTATTTTTTTCTTTTATATACATATATATATATATATATATATATATATATATAAATTTTTGTCCTTCCTAATCTTGGGTCAACCATTTTGAAACGATGATTTAGGCTCATCAGTTTGGACCGGGTCATTACATTAAGGTTTTTGCAATAGGCATTCAAGTCCTTAAATTTGCAATAAGACATCGGCCTATTTGCCCTAATCTTCGTATAATTTGCATCCTCCCTAATCTTCATATACTATATTCGTGTCCTTGCCATTGTCTCCCTCTAAAAAATTTTGTTGACTTTTCCTTGTATATATACGATATGATATTACATGGCGATGCATTATCTGGGAGACATTAACATTGCCAAAAACAAATTAAGGTGGAGAAGAAAAACGTTCGATCAAAATCCAACAGAACACTTGATTCGAAATAGTTAAAGCTTGATCACTTTGATTATATATCGAAAATGCAATTACATACTAATTTGGCTTTGCCAGAGGCGTGTTCCTTGAGGGGAATGTCACTGGTGGGGTGGACAAATATTTTGGTAGGTAGGTTTATCACAATGTTTAATGAGGAATTGAGGGTTGGGATATTGAATATATGAAAAGTTGTACCAGAAGAGTCTCATGTTCTTTCTCCATCTGCCCATCGCTATATTATTTATAGATATCATCATCCTCTTCAAGCATTTATCAGCATCATGCAGAATACATACCAAACGTATGCCCACAAAATTATTCTCTCATCACTTCTTTTTCCACTAAATCACAAGAGAAATTACAAGCTCTCACTGATAGAACGGCTGAGGCAAACAATATCTTCAATGCTTATTTTTCCAACTCTCATCAGATCAGTTTTAACTCAACGAAAATGAGCAGTATAAAGATATTTCTGAGTTATTTACATTATGCAATGTTAACCTTTGCCAGCATGTTTGCATAAAATTTCATATCCATTTTACTGGATCGTGTCTCCAATTTTTTAACTTTCTCCAGTAATTGATTTAGTTGCCTGCAAGAGAGGAACACTTTGTCAACAAAAAATGGAGGATACCCAATTCTCATTCTGATCACAGACAATTGTTGGAGGACATTGTGGTTCATGTCACACACTGTTTTTACACTTATTCCTTTATCTGTTGATGGTCTGGTAGGAGTTAGGCCAAGTCTTGACAATTATCTATTCAACACATTGAAGCTTCAGGATTGAAAAAGATGTGCAGTTATCAATTAAGATGCTAACAATTTGGTCACCACAATGCCAGTCAATTGAAATGAATGAGCAAGATATCAGAGGAGAAAGTAGGAGCAATTGATTCAGATACTTACTCATTGACTGCTCAATTTCCTTTGCAGCCAATATTTCTGCCAAGTCCAGATCACTCGTCTCAATGTAAGACTGAGCTCTACGGTAGAAAGCCTTCACGTTTTCAGGCTCTAACTGCAAAGCCTGAATCATTTAAAAGAAAATCAGAAGCTTTTATCAATGTTAGTGAAGTAATCGCCAATTATTGTTGGCATTTTAATCCAGAATGCACCCGCTAACCTTTTTACAGAGTTATGCAGCTTCCCTGAATTCAGTCAGTTTCAGTTTGCCAGCTGCATTATTCAGGATGCAGGTCACTCTGAAAAATTTACCCATCTTTTTCTGCACCTGATTGGAAGTAGTATCAAATTCCAACATAATTCGCACCCTACATAGGATTAAGAGAGAACAATATGAGTAGATGAGCTAGTTTTAGGCCACTGAGCAAGTTTTTAACCCTTCCAGTTCATAGTCATTTACTAAAGACAATGCCTTAAACAATAAAAAGAAACCTGTTTATACATCCAATAAAATTCACTGGCTCAAAATGACGGAATGCATACCATATCATATCTCAAAGACGCTCGGATGTATTTTCCAGCCTTTAATAAGCATTACCTTCCCCTTTACGCTTCTTGGCATAAGCCATTCTCTCATGAGGCTCCACATCTCCATGATTCCTTCACCTAAATATAGCATGATTGGTTATGTCGCAAATAATAGCATCACATCTTGCTCAAAAGATCGACACATCCACTTACCTGTTAAAACAAATCACGATAGAGTAAAGTAGTTAAACCAGAAGCGAGTCCTAAACAAACCTAGTAAAAGCTCTAATCGTATCCATACGCCTAGGTAGCGAGCTCCTGCTGTGTATGACTACACATCAAAACTAAAAGCTAATGCCCGCTATGATGCATTCACATATCCCATATCACACTCACTCATATCCCTCACATCAACCACATCAAGATTTTCTAGGCAATGTTGCATTTGATTCACAATTCATACTTAATATACTTAATTAGTTCCTTAACATTTATTTTAATACAATTCAAATCACACAATTCATATTTATTTACAATCAAATATTTTATCACATCAATCAATTAAATCCTAGCATGTTGTGCTAATAATTATCAATTTTAATTAATTAGGTGGAAGCGAATTATACCTCGCATCATCGGCGATCGGCGATGCCTAGGTCGCATGGTTCAAGACTCGAATTTGGCACCCAGCGGCGTCTAAAGTTCGATCGGGTTTAGCTGGATGGATTTGGCAAAAATCCAGTAATTCTTGGCTAATTTTTGGCGATTTTTAGTCGATGCTCGAATCCGATTTTCTGGCAGTTTTTCGGTAGTTTTCCAACGAATTTTTAGGTGAGGTGATCGGGGATGGCGCCGGCTCGGCAAGCTTGACCCGACTATTGTGGTGGTGAGGATAGCAGCGGCGATGATCGCCGACTACGAACATGAGTCGGCCAATGTCGGCCCGATTGTCCGATCTGCCTTGGCCAGCCTCAACGGCGGCGTCGAGGAGGAGAAAGGCTCATGGAGTCGAAGGAGGAGACGACGGCGGTACGGTGGTGACGGAGCGGAGTAGCCGACAGCAGATTCAGCGTTGAGGTGTTGTGGAGGTTGGGTAGCGGCTAGAAAGTGAGGCGACGGCTCGGCGGAGGTCCACAGCGTCAATCGGCGGCGGCATGCCTGCGAGAGGAGGCGTCCGAAGTGTGAATCGGTGCAGTAACGAGTGAGGAAGGGGAAGTGTCGGGGAGGGTTTGGGTGGCAATTTCGTGAATAAAATTTAACTCGACCGCCAACTCAACTCCTAATAAATTCAAAAAAATCTAAACAAATATGAAAAAATACTATAAAATATAATATATTCCATAACATCAAAATGAGATGTTCTATAATTAATAGCGCACACAAATTGATCAAATATAAAACAACAGTTTACATGTCTGTCATGTACTCTGATAACTCATTTCTCATCATTTTTCTAACATTTTTATCTTATACTGAGATATATTTGACCTCATCGCTCATAATCCATGACTGACCTCGACTTAGCATATGGGTCATGAAACTAACTCGACTCGAATTGAAGGTTGAACCGACTAGTTCGCTAATAAAAAACTCTAATTTGAGTCACGGTTTTACACCAAGTACTTACGAAAATATCGGTTTTTCTTATTGTATTGGTTTTGGGCTTTGGGTCTTTACCGGTACTAGTTTCATATTAAGTCCTGGAGTTTCAATCCAATAAAGACCCAAACCTCAAAAAAATTTTGACTTTTGTTTCAAGTTTTGTTTTTCTTTATATAATAAAATATCTGATAAAATATAATATATTTTCTTTTAAATGGCAATTTACCATAAAATTTAGACTTTCACATATTTTTATTTAAGCATATATATTTAAGATTGATTAGAGTTTGGGCTGGTTAAATCAAAATCCTAGATCGGGATCAAGTTTTAATGCAAGAAAAGTAAATCTCAGGATTTTGGGATCGAACCCGACCCAGCGCCATCACTCACTAACCTTAACAGCTAGCTTGAATGCTAGGTCGAAGTGGATACTACTGCACATTATTGATGTTGCAACACCGAAAAAGAACGAACGCGGTTTGAAGCACCACTCTGCTTTTAGGATGGCAAAGTCAATGTTGCACAGGATGACGAACAAACAAGAAATGAACATGTTCCATTCCTAACTTGTTGAGTATACACCAAACTTCTTTGTTTTTTCACCTCTTCAAACGTATTTGAAGCTATTCAGGAAAAAGACCACACTAAGCAGCTATTTACATCTACGCCATTTGAAGATGATCATTACGATTTCACTAGAAGAGCTTAAGCATTACTCAATCATGTAAGATAAGAGGGCTGAGGAGATCATTTCATAATAGAGGTGTCTATCAACCAGGTATCGGTCATACAAAACCCATTAATTACCTTAAATATCAAACCCATTAATTACTTTAAATTACCGTACCAAACCAAACTATTTATTATTTACCAAATCCAAACCCAACAATTTAAAATTTAATTATAGTATAAAAATTTAAATTAAATGGCACTATAAAAAATTAAATTAAAAATAATTATATATAAAAAAGTGATTAAATAGAGTAATACAAAAAAAATTGAAAACATATTAATTTTTCATATTAACACATATCTCTATAGGAAATTTTAAACTAGATTAAATATAATTTTATAAAAAAATTATATTATTAAAATCAAGTATCGAGTACCAGGTGTCTACAAGTTGCAAAAATCGATCGATTTTACTCGGAATTAACCAATTTAAATCAGATCAGAGGGTTTCTAATTCAAAAAAATAGTTAACTCGATCTTTATACAAATTGGTCACTAAATTGGCCGTTCGAGTCGATTCCAAACGATTTGCACCGATTCTAGAATCGGCCAATTTCGAACGACAACGATAGACTTGGGGCAAGGGAGGACGGGCGGCAAGGGCGACAACTAAGTGACCTAGGGGCTGGGTGGGGGGCAAGGGGGAGACGACCCAGAGAGGCAAAAGGCGGTGGCAGGGCAAGGTAGTTGGGAAAGCAAGGCAAGGAGGGCGGGGGGCATAGGGGGGGCTAAGGCGTCGAGGCTAGCGCGAGAAGGGGTTGGCAGTGTGGGGGGAGGGACGGGCTGGGTTGACACGGGAGGCAAGGTGCGACAGTGGTGATATGCGAAGGAGGGCGGTGGTGTGGGAAACTATTTAGGAGAAATAAAAGAAATAGCTGTGATATTCTTATAATTAAAACTTAACTCGACTCTGATGAATCAAAAATAATAACTAACTCCAAATAATTCAAAAAAATTAAAAAATTAACATAAAAGATAATACATACCGCAATATTAAAATAATTTGTTCTATAACTAATAACCTACCAATTTTAACTAAATTAAATTTTTTATATAAAACTAATTTAAACCAATTCAACTAAACCAATTCTTAACCAATTTACCAATTCTTAACCAATTTAATCCAATTCAGTAACTCCCTCGAAATCTGATTCCAATTTCGATTCCAATTCAACTTTTACAATTATGTCTAAAACCAAACCCGGAAATTATAAAACTAGCATCCAATATCATAAAACCAAATACTAAACCCAGTCGCATTGGGTTTACGACCATCAGACCCGAGGAACACCCCAATTTCAGAAATCACAAGAGCTTAGTCAACTGGGTTTGATCATTTCAGGAAACCAAAAGCCTTCACACCAAATTTCACTACAATGCTTAGAGGTTGGAATCCGAGC
>JAURVB010006951.1:0-37378 GCA_033002965.1 Piper betle
GTGGGTGCGTCGCAACGATGGGGGATGTGGCAAGGAATCTGTCTCACCCTCGCGGCGACGGCGGGGAACAACATCGGGAAGGTGCTCGAGAAGAAGGGACGGCCATTCTCCCCCTCTCTCTTTCAAGCTCAAGGTCGCCCCCTTGATTCGATGCTTCTCGTATTTGAATCGACATTTTGTGATTGTTCGACTGCGATGGGAAATAGCCGGCTCGATTGTGGTATGTTTTGGAGGTATTTTTTCGCTGTGCATCTGATGGATTTTGGTGGTTAGCTGGGGTGATCAGGTTATGACGGCGCATGCCGCGAACAAAGCTTGGCTCGTCGGTTTGCTCATGGATGTTGTTGGGGCGTTGTTGATGCTGTGGGTGCTGTCTTCAGCTCCTGTATGTGTTCAATTTTGATCTTTTCATGTTCTTCATGATTCATTCATTTTAACTTCGAAATAGCAATGTTTTGGATGTCATCTCGGATGATCAGCTGAGCGTTGAAGTGATAAAATGGAAAATTATTTAAAATGTAAATGCATTAATATGGTTTGTTGACTGCTTTGGATTTGTTAATATTTGTCTCACATCTGTCTTTAAAACTCTGATGAAATTGTTTATCATCATTTTCACATATGGTGTTATGACTAACAGCTTAGCTTTTTTTATCTGAACTCTATAATAGTCTAAGTTAGCAATGCCCCAACTCTTTCTAAGATTTAACTACCAGTGTCAACAGTCATCTGTACGTTTATTGTTAAGACTTACCTTGATTGGGTTTTCATAAATTTATGTTCTTCATATTGGGGTTTTCTTAACATAACTTTAGGTGTGTAATGAACAAAATCAAATTTTAAATTCTTTTCCATTTCTGTATCAGGTATCGGTCATACAGCCAGTTGCTGGCTGTGCATTAGCAATACTTTCAATTTTCTCTCATTTTTATCTGAAAGAGGTCATGAATACTCTTGACTGGGTAGGGATAACACTAGCTGGTATTGGAACCATCGGTAAGATAAGTTAATTGCTATCTGTTTTCTTAATTTTATGCTTTTTGTCTTGTATATGGGAAAATATTTTTTTAAGAAGAGTACTGTAGTAATAGAATTAGCATATAGGGGCTTTTATTACTTCTACTGTTGAGGGAGCTTACATCATCTTTTTATCCATTTATCGTTTGTTTCATTTTAGATTATCAGAAGAAATAATGAATGATGTTCATTGACAAAACACTTTCATTTACGTATCTATATCTTCAGAAACCAGCACTGTATAGTCAGTATATTATTTAAAGATTTAATTTGTTTTACAGGCGTTGGCTTAGGAGGAGAAGACCAAGAGGTTCCTGCAATATCTCTTTTTCATTTACCACTTCTGGCATTGGTAGTTGCTATCTTCTTTGTAGGTATCATTTCTTTTCACTTTCTTTTTCTTTTTCACCTTCTCTCTAAAAATAGATTTGTAATAATGTACAAAAAATATAGTGACTAGCATTTCATAGCCAAGCATGGATATTGCGAGAAAAGGATTGATGGGAATGGAATAGGAAATTGTAGTAATCAAGGGGGATTACTCTTTTTAATAGACATTTTTTAAGATAATGAGACCAGACAAATAAAGTAACAAGCAACTTTTTACTAAATGATCTGACCTGTTTAACAATGCAAGGTCATACTTTAACCAAAGCCAAAACATCATAATCCTATAGTAGGTGAGATTCAAATATCACTAAATAAAAGAACACCTACTTGTATGCCCTAATGATAACTCATTATGTAATCATACTATAATATGACTATTTATTGAATATGAGATGACTAGGTAAGCATCCATTAAATATGAGCATATTCACTCATTTACTGCGTGACTTTCAGACATGTGCTGCATTGGGGATCCATGTTTTGACCTTAATCATTTAGAATTTGATAAGTATTATTTACAATATTAACATTTTTACTATCTTCCTCCCACAATTTTTTCATGTCTGACTTTTCTATTTCAATGTATTTTAAGTTAATATTTTGTGTCTTGGGATATAGGTTCTTATGAATCTCTGGCTTCGCATATGCAATCATCAAAAGCGGGATCATGATCTAGTAAGCATTATCAATACTCTCGCCTCATGGCATCACTTTCAGGGTTTTCTCTTTCATTTCCCTTGCAGTAGCTCTTTCTGCAGCAGCATGCTTCATGATTAACTGCCGAATTTGCAAGCATAACCTTTATAGCATATAGGTGGCATACAAATAGGATGTGTTGAAATTGATTCCTTTTAAAGTTCTGGATTTAGCATATTTAGGACAATACAGTTTAGATTTAAATGGATAAAGGGTAGGCTATGGAACAGCTGTCTAATTTTTTATAGGCTAGAAACATACATGGTAGAGAGTTATCATATCCTTTATTTGACCTTCCATGTTGGCAGATGCATTCTGAAGTTGTTGAGGAAGTCATATTTGGATTCGAGTCTGCCATTTTATTTGGGTATGGTTTCAATTACTTTCTGGTGTAGAGGTTAAATTTAATTTTTGTGCATTTGGCTTTGTCCGAGCAAGTTGGGTGCTTCTTGATGTGCATTTTAGAAGCACTTTTTCATTTTGGTCTTCCCTTGAGTTGATCATGAGGGATAGTTTTCTTTTTTTCTAGTCTTTCATTACCATCATCATCATCATCATTATTACATAGGTACTTAATTTTTTCTTATGGCAGGATGGCGTCTGTTGTATCAAAGATTGGGTTTCTGTTTTTAGAGCAAGGCTTCTCGACATTTTTGCTTCCTGTCTGCATTTCAATAAGTATTTTCTGTAGTGCCATTGGATTCGTATATCAGGTGTGCCTGGTTCTCATGTTTCTTAGTAACCAGTTTCAATGTTGCTTTGACTAATGGAGATGGCTGTCATTCTGTGTTTCAACCTTAAAATTTGTGGCTAACTTTCTCCTGTTATTTGACTTTATTTCATTGTGTTCTTTAAATTATTTGACTGTAATGCTTGTTGGGCAGACGTGTGGATTCAACCATGGCCGTGCAATCATGATCTCTACATGTGCTGCTGTTGCAGCTATATTGACAGGTGTGCTTGCTGGTATTTTTAGTCTTGGTGAACAATTGCGATCAGACTCAATGGCTCGATTCTTGCTCCTACTTGGATGGTACAAACCAGTTATTTATCTTATGTTTTTCTTGTTATTTTATTGACTCGCTTCTCTAGAGATTGACTGCACCTGTTGTGTACTGATTCTGGTTTAATATTTCATCGTTAAGAAAATTGATTTTTTGAGGACGACCCCTGCTAGACAATCTAGAGTTTTAAGAGTTTATGTTTGTGGCCTTTTGATGACAGTTTATCTTTAAGCTTGTATTGGAACAATCACAGTGTCAAGTTTTTCCTAACTCATAAAGATGTTGGCAGGCTGTTTATTATTGTTGGTGTAGTTCTCCTGGTCTCCAGAATTATTGCACTAGTTACCCAACCTTGGCATCGCTTTTCCAGCAAGGGTGCTGAAAGAACCGTCCGAAGATCAGGCTCTGTTCGTGTCGGAGAATCAGGTCCAACACAGTTATCCAAGCAAACACTTTGCATCATCTAATTACATCTCCAGTTATCCGAAGCAAACACTTTGTGGATGATGAAAAAAAATCGTTGAAACGTATGTGGCATGCTTCTGAAAGTTCTGCTGGGCAGATCTAGTGTATAACAACCGTTTTAACTCAATATCCAAACAGTACTGCACTTCAATTGATATTCGTAAATACATTCATTTGTGTTCGATTTGATTTGCACCTCTTTCTCCACCTTTTCGTTTAAGAATGCTATGATCAAAATCAATGGTATTTCTTCAGCTTCTTGTTAGAATATTTTCAGTGACATGTAAGTCTACATGGTCGCAACAAGTAATATAATGATAAAATCGAGTATCGTCCCACAGGGAGATGAATTTCCTTAAATTAATTAAAGAGAATAAAATGAAAGACAAAACAAAAACAACCAACTTAACTAAATCTAAGTAATATCTTTAAATTAAAGGTGAAGTTAAAATTATAAAACTCGTTCTAGAGTCAAATTTTCCTTAACATCTATTTAATCTTCATCAAATCTTACTCTTATCTTTTATTCCCTCGGATTGTCGATCTAGGATAATGATATGACATGGTGGCTCCCGCTCCTTCATGCTTCTATTATTTTGCCTCAATTCCTACCTCCCGGTGATAATTGATTAATCAACAAAATAATGCATGAAGAATTGCCTTGCAATCGCATACTTCATTGTGGTCGGGAGATACACAACACCGTATGCAATTGTAAGGCAATTCTTAATGCATTATTTTGTTGATTAATCAATTATCACCGGGAGGTAGGAATTGAGGCAAAATAATAGAAACATGAAGGAGCGGGAGCCACCATGTCATATCATTATCCTAGATCGACAATCCGAGGGAATAAAAGATAAGAGTAAGATTTGATGAAGATTAAATAGATGTTAGAAAATGACCAACAACCACACCAGATGCCATGTTTGTCTGCTATAGTCCAAGCAATAGTTGACTTGTAATCTTTTAATATTCTAATAAGCTTCTCTTTCTGCAATATAGTTAGCACTGAATATATAATATTAGGAATAGTGTCATTAAGCCCTAAGAAAATATACCTGAGATGTTTTAGAAGTTGCTTTAGCTCCAAAATAGGTGGTACTTAACTAATGGCAGCAATCTGTGGAATGGTAGATCTAAGGTTTCCATAACTTTGAATCGTTGACGCAAAATTGGTTGTGAATCTAATACTTTAACCATCTCATCCACATCAATATCTTCTTCACAAAGAGAATTTATGGATTTATGTAATGAGTTACTAAACTGATCCCCTTTGCATCCGAGTAAGCTAACCAATGTATTGAGTTCATTTTTGTTATTTGGTTTTTCATCTTTTTCCTCAACTTCATTTGGCTGAAATGGTTCCTGTAAAGTAATACCACTCTGGGTTGTTATAGCTTTGCAATGCTCTTGACCATCATTCCATAGTTGTTCTGGTTGGCTAGGAAGTACACCCTTGGGTCGCTCACTTGGTTCTTTGTTTAATTGCACCATAACTTTGCATAAAGTGTTGTTATTGTTGCTGCTGATTTTGCATAAATTGTTGTATAGTTTGTTGCATGGAATTGAACATTTGGATTGAATCCAGTTGTTGTGGTTGAAAAGAAAGTGAAGGAGGTTGATAATGTTATAATGGTGGTGGTGGATTATTGGGGACAACAACCGATTGTGAAGAATTATTCCATGAAAAATTGGGGTTATTGTGCCAACCCACATTGTAGGTGTTGGAATAGGGATTGTTGTTCCAATTAAAGTTGCCTACGTAATTAACTTGATCTGTTGCACATTGACCTGTAAAATGTCCTTGTCCACACCATTCACACCTTGGCTCCATAGCTTTAACCTGTCTCTGTATAGTAAGAATTTGAACTTCATTAGTTAAATCACTAACTTGAGCAGATAAAGCAGTAAGTGCATCTAATTCTAAAACTCCGGTAGTCCTCCATGAATGCATGGCTTCTTCCTCTATTTGTTCTTGTGCTCTTCTTCCAGCGGCACACAAGTTTCTCAAGTGCTTTCAATCTTTGAATCACAAGAAGACAAGGGTGACCGCACTAATAAATAAATGATAATAAATAATAGAAGGAAGAAGACAATGATATAGTTTATTTTTTTCCTTTTTTTGTAAATATAATTAGACACTAAAATCTAAAAAGAAAAGAAAAACACTCAAAATTCTAATCCTAAATTAATTAAGAAAATTCGATCTCCCCGGCAACGGCGCCAAAAACTTGTTAGAATATTTTCAGTGACATGCAAGTATACATGGTCGCAACAAGTAATATAATGATAAAATCGAGTATCGTCCCACAAGGAGATGAATTTCCTTAAATTAATTAAAGAGAATAAAATGAAAGACAAAACAAAGACAACCAACTTAACTAAATCTAAGTAATATCTTTAAATTAAAGGCGTAGTTAAAATTATAAAACTCGTTCTAGAGTCGAATTTTCCTTAACATCTATTTAATCTTCATCAAATCTTACTCTTATCTTTTATTCCCTCAGATTGTCAATCTAGGATAATGATATGACATGGTGGTTCCCGCTCCTTCATGCTTCTATTATTTTGCCTCAATTCCTACCTCCCGGTGATAATTGATTAATCAACAAAATAATGCATTAAGAATTGCTTATATCGATACGTGTTGTGTATCTCCCGACCACAACGACAAACAAGTCAAAAGACTCGTCGTATGATGAATTATCAATGACTAATCTAATTAATTTCTCTCGAAATCTAATTAAACCTCATGATCTAAGAAATAGATGATCAATCTATTCTTAGCATTTAGAACATGATAATTCAAACGATCCGATTGAATAAAAGAGTAAGAGCTTGAAATGAATTCAATTAAATCATGTTAAGTTCTATTTTTCTCTAGAACGAAATAAAATATTACTCCATAATAAAAATAGAAAATAAAAAAACAATATAAAGAAGAAACTAATTTTTATTACGAAAGAGAAAGAAATTACAAAAACTAAAACTACTACTTCTACTACAATCTGAAGCCAAGAGATGAGATATGATCAACAACAAATGACCACCCCTTTATATAGAAGTGGAGATACAAGAATTCGAAGAGGGTGTTCACAAATCGACGTAATCTAATTAATTATAATGTCCCTTTAAGTTTCCAACTGTTCGACTCCATTGAACACCGTACATTGTAGCCATTGGGTGGCGCCAAGTGTCATGACCAATCAAATCCAAAGTTTAATTTATTCATCTTTTTCTGCATTGAAATACCAAAATTAAGTATAAATAATAAAATATTAATTAACTAAAAAATAAAGTAAAATATTACTTAATTAATAATATTTATACCCGGGAAGTACAAAATCATATTAAAAACATGGGTAAATATTATATATTTTAAACGCTTAACACTTCTCATGTTTGATGCGGTCCCCCAGGATTTGCATTTGGAAAAATATTTCTTTGGTATTACTTATAACAGCTGGTGATTGGAGCATATCCGATGACGAAGAGTTGTCTACTATCTTCAAGTGGTGGATGCTACCTCGTCCCTCCACCTTAAGCAAATGCAATTGCAGAGAAATCATGTACAATCCAAGTATCTTTCTATCCCAGCAACCATAATTTGCCTGTTGTTTGTAAACCGGAAACCATAGAAATTGAAGGGATATCTAGTTGGGAATTTTGTCCAGTCCCAACAACTCCTATGTGAAAATAAAACTTGCTTTACTATCAAGAGCCTTCTGATTCAGTGTTAGATGGTGGGCTAGATTAAGGAAGTTGGTTAGATTTTTGGTCACTAGTCAAAGATGGTCATGAGTTTGGAGCTAACAACAAGCTAAATATAAAAATGGATGGATTGTGAGATCTTTCAACTTAGTCATATATCAAATACTTATTAGAGTAAGATTTTGTTTATATGTAGGAATGGACTATAGATCTTTAATTTAATTAACCATTTTTGAAAAGCTGGTTTCGCCGATTAATTGTACTTTGGATCGGGTTATTATTGGGGAGGGGGTGTTCAAATTTAATCGACATTTTACAACCTTTTGTGACCGCTAATCTGTCACAATACAAGTCATAAACTTTTGCGACTAGACCTGCATTTGCAAATCCATTTTCAAATTATTTGTTTTTAAAATAATACTTAGTGACCGATGTGTGATCGTAAATAGTGGTCTCTAGGGAAGTGCTGAATTTGTGACTATCATTAGTGATCATAGCAGTTATAAAATTTTGGTCACTAAATGATTGCCAAACCTTTGATAAGTTATGCAACCGTCTTTGTGATCGTAAAAAGTACACATTTCAATACGGAAGCAACATGTTTGCTAATTTGTGACCGAATTTTGCGGTCGTAAATTGGCGGTCACTAATTAGCAATTTTTTATTAGTGTAATAATTTACTTAAAATTAACATAAGTAAATTTAAAGTAAATCAAAATATTAACTCTTCTAGTTAGTTTATCAACAAATATATAAATATCCAAATATCCCAAACCATTAATGAGAAATCAACAAGTAGCTGGCCGCAAAGACTTTTTTTCATCTAACAAATCACCTTGATTAAATCTTAAATATAATTATTTTCTCAATGCAAAATGTGAATTTTAAATAATTTACTAAAACTCGATTGAAAAGGACAATCTATTAGAAAAGAAAAGCTCTGAATATTTAATTCATACTTTGACACAAACAAATATATATATATGAATACCATCCAACCAATCACCCAGAGTCAACCAGCTAGTAGCTAATTTCCCTTCTAGCAAAAATGCTTTTCAGTGATTTGATGCTTAAGATTTAAAAATAAATGAATAAATAAATAAATAAATAAACAATCATCGATCACTTTGATTAACAAAAGTTGATGCATGCATGTGGATTACCATAGTAATAGTCACATATAGGGTGGACATAGGCTACTCAAACGTCGGACAATGCATTGTCTATATTTATTCTATTAAGCTCATGCAAAAAGGTCAAAATTATCCTGTCTAAGTTCATCATGTTCAAATCTAGCTATAATTTTGTAAAGGTAAAATTTATTTTTATATTATATTTATTGTATGGTTTAATCATTTAAATTGTTATAAAACATGTATATCTCATTTATACAATCACTATTTTTTATTTTTCTTATTATTATTTTTGTGTCAGTTAACATAAAATATAAAATTACTATTTAAAAATATTCAAATAAATAAATATTATATTACTACGAAAATTCAAACCGTAAGGTTAGTGCACCAACTTAATTTTAATAATTTTATAAGATAACTTCGTAATGAACTTTAAAATATCACTAATAGCATTAGTTGCTGGTTTTTATTTGTTACTTGGACAAATATTCTATTCGATGAAAAGAATATTCACATTTAGTTTATTTTTATTTGGTCGTAATCGGTCAATTCAGACTCACATCTCACACTGCATTCGATCCCTCCCACCATTGCGAGTCATATAAACATTCTTGTTGATTTTATGCTATATCTATTTTGCTTATAGATATATAAATGCCTCTCAATTCATCAATAACACTATGTTAAGTCTCATAAATTATTCGGTGAAACGGGAATCAACTTTCTATAATCTATTATATATTGAACTAGTCACTAACCCATGCCGTGCGTGGCTAACAGATTCGAAACAAATCCTAATTATAATAGAAAATATTAAAGGATTCAATAAATCATATTTATAATAAAAAATAATATTTTTCCTGATAAGAAATAAAAGATAGTATTAGAAAATAGTTAGAAGACGCTTGACAACACCATATTAAAAGTCCTCAATTTTATATAAAAATATAGATAGTCGTTAACTGATGTATCGTGCTGCTAAAGAATTCGAAAGAAATCCTAATTACAATAGTAATCATAGCAAATCCTAATTAAAAATATTAAAGATTTCGAAACAAATACTATATATAATAGAAAAATAATATTTTTTATTAATAATAAATAAAAAATAAGATTATAAAATAAGTAGAGAGCACACGACAACACTGCATCAAAAGTCGTATGTTTTATATATTAGTATAGATATAATTATGAAACTCACGTTTATTGGAGTTAACTTTTTTCTTAGCTCTTTTAAAATAATATATTAAATATTAAATAAGAATAATACTATTCAAACTTCGACTTTTTACCGCATTTTTCTAAAACTAAATCTTGCATATGACACATAAGTATCAGTAAATTAGTGATTGCCACGCAATACTTGTTTGGTCAATGTTTTTCTAATACATATTGAAGCAAAACGTTTTTTAATAGACCCATAAAATCACATTGGGTCTCAAAAATTAACTATTGAAGAGGAAATTGTTTAGGAAAATCTTTTGAATATCATGGAAATTTTTCCCACTTTTCCCTCCCTATTTTTTATTGGTCCAAAAATTGTGATATAGCAAAATTTTGTCACGGTTACTCATGACACATTACATTTCAAAGATAAAAAAATTCAAACAAAAAATGGCACAACATTTTGACACAAAATAGCTGTGCTAAAATTTAAATTATCACGATATTGCCGTTGCAAACTCCATGATAAAATTTATAACAAACATCTAAAAAAAGTATTTAAACTTTCTTGGTTACAATCATTTTGAGACAATTAACCATGAAAAATGTAAGATTTTATTTTTTCATATTTGCCACCGTTTTTTGCCAAGTCATATTGTGACATTTTTTTTAAAAAAATAAATTAAATTAATGTACTGCCACATTTTTTGTAGTGGCCAAAAATAGTGTCAAATTTATTAAAAACCTTTTTGCCACAATTATAGCCACATAATAATCTAGACTAAAGTAAAAAAGGTTTTTAAAAAATGGGAAGAATTTTGCCCATTTTTATGTTTTGTTTTTAAATAGATGCCACATGTGCATAGGTCATTCTCGTCGCCCAATCATCTTTGCAGCCGTGTGCATGTGGGGAGTTGAAGAGATATATATATATATATATATATATATATATATATATATATATATATATATATGAGGGCGGAGTTGTACTACAGCACACCCAAGCTTGGTTGTACTATACTTTTCAGCCGTTGGATTGTATCCAACGGCTGAAAAATCCACCTCTCAATCCCACCCCCGCATCCCTCTTCCCACCCCCTCATCCCTCTTCCCCTACCCGGCCGTCGCGCCCTCTTCACCCCACGGTGGCGGTGGAGACAATGATGGTACGCCTACTCTCCTTGTCTTCTCCGACTCACCCCTCCTCTTCCTTCGTCTCTACCAAGCCCATCCCTTCCCCTGCCTCAAAGGTGTTGTCTTTCCATGGAATCCCGGCCAAGCCCACCGCCCACGTTATCCCAGCCAAGCCTGCCACTGACAAGGTTGATGAGGAGAAAGGAGGTTGAAATTGCCATTAATGTTGTCCAATAGTCCGGGGTTGAAGTCGTCGGCGGGAAATAGAGGAAGGGGAAACAGGGCACTATGGTCGGCCGCGTCGAAAAAGCAATAGTGCAGCTAACTTAGCCGGCGTCGGCGGCATTGATTGAGGAAATGATAACGGTGGACCCGCCGGCAATAGCTTCGTCACCGGACTCCCAAGCCAACACCTCACGGTGCGGGGAAGAAACAGAGCCACCAACTTGAGTGGGGAAGAAATAGAGGAGGTCGGGGAAAAGAAAGGGTTAGTTTCGTAATAAAAATTTGACTCGCTCCCGACTCGAGTCAATATTACAAAATATATCCAGAAAAATATAAAAACTATAATTAAATATTATAAAATAAAATAATCGAGTTTTAACTTGAATAACATACTCTAAACTTAATAACCCACCCAAAACTAATAACGTTACTGGCTGGCAGCGGGCGGCCAATGGCAAGGTTGCCAACGGTGTGGTGGCACAACAAAATGGAGGGGTATGGGGGCGATCGGTCGGTTAGGGAAGAAACATAGGAGAAGGTAAGGGAAAAAGAAATGAGTAGTTTCGTAATAAAAATTGGACTCGCTCTTGACTCGAGTCTATATTACGAAATATATCCCAAAAAATATTTAAAAAATACAGTAAATTACCATAAAATAAAATAATTGAGTTCTAACTCGAATAACATACTCTAAACCTAATAACCCACAAAAAACTAATAATGTCATGAATGTAGCAGAAAAATGAATTATGAGAATATATGAGAGTATGCCAGTTTATTTATTTTTATATATAGTGGCTTGCAGAATTAATTTTAGGTTGTTTACCCCATTAGGCCGCGTTATTTATTAGTTTTATTATGTGGGTTATTAGGTTTAAAGCATGTTATTCGAATTAAAATTCTATTATTTTATTTTATTGTATTTTACTTTATTTTTTAATATTTTTCTGGATACATTTCTTAATAATAACTCGAGTCGGAACGAGTCAAATTTTTATTACAAAACTACCCCTACACCTAAACTCATTTCATTTCCCCACTTCTCCCATGTTTCTTCCCCTACCGACCCTCCCCTCTATTTTGCCGCGCCACCCCACAACCGGCGACCTTGCCATCGGCCACCCGTTGCATGCCAACGACGCTGCCGGCCAGTGTTCTCGCCACCTTGCCACCCCGTTAAGATGCATTATTAATTAGTTTTGGGTTGGTTATTTGGTTTAAAGTATGTTATTCGAATTAAAATTTGATTATTTTATTTTATGCTATTTTACTATATTTTTTAATATTTTTTGGATATATTTTGTAATATTGACCCGAGTCGGGAATGAGTCAAATTTTTATTATGAAACTGCCCCTTTCTTTTTCCCCGACTTATCCTCTGTATCTTCCCCAACCGCTCGATTACCCCTCGGCCACACTGTTTTGCCGCGCCACCCCACCGCTGTCATCCTCGCCATCGGCCGCCACGGCCAGCCAGAACGTCGCAGCCGAAAAAATGTAATCTTTCATCAAATCACAAAGCAAGCAGGAGCGGCCGCAATGGTGGAGTCGAACTGCCAACACCATTTTGGTCAACTCCGCCCACCTACGCTAGCCGTTGGATACAATCACCGGTGGGGAAGCGCCACAGCCCCGCCGCCAAGGAGAATCAACCCCACCGGTAGCAAACAGAGGAACCTCTATTTTCTGGCTAACAGGGGCCGCCGGCGGATCTTGAGGCAAGTTGGCGGGCGGGCGGCAAAGGGGTTTGATGGGCGGTGGTTTTCTGTGAGCCCCCAGCCGTGCAGCGTGCAGGGGGTGATGTAATCCCGGCGGGAAACAGAGGAAGCGGGAAACACCGCTTCCTCTGGCTGTATTTTATTTTTGTGGTGGGTTTTGATTCCAGCCGTTCGATTGAATCGAACGATTGGAATCAAATTGCAGCACAACCAAGATGGTTGTGCTGCAGTACAGGAAACTTATATATATATATATATAATTGGAATAATTTTTGAGGTGGCTAAGATATGACAAAGACAATTGTCAAATTTGACATGATATTTATCACAATATGTCAAAAAATTGTCATAGAAGGTTGTGATGAATACCTCTTAACAAATATTTCGACACAGTCGATCATGTTAAAATATAGTTATAGGATATCACACAATGTTTACCTTCGTGACAATACGGAGGTTATTTGTACTGTCTATATTTGTGACAAAAACATTAAAAAATTAATATTTGTCACAAGTTATATTTGTGGGGCTTTTCTCACAGTAAATTATAAACCATAGTGGTGATTTCACATTTTCTTTAATGTCTCAACATTTGAAACCCTAGGCGAGCCTGAAAGCTATAAAGCTTTGGAATAAAGCTTAATTTCAACATTTGAACCCTAGGCGAGCCTGAAATTAGTAGCTATTAGCTCGGTTAGTCTGGTGGGATGGTATTCATGAATGTATATTTGTACGTGTCTAAGTGCAAATTAATTATTAAGTGGTTTTCTTTTTTAGTTCCCTTTCAGTCAAGTTCTAGTATATTATTTAAAATTTACGTTTTACATTTAAAAAATTATTATATTTGGGATTTATTCAAGGTGAATTGTTAGTTAAAAAGAATAAGGTATTTGCTGGAAGCTGCTTGTTGATTTCTCATTAATGGTTTGGGATATATATAATTGGATATCACTACTTAATTTTTAGATTCAATGTATTTTTTATGGGTGAATAATTTAGAGAAGTAAATCGCGCGTATAGCTAGCTTGAAATTAATTATTAGTAGTTTTAGGTAACAATAACCATTTTTGTGGTCCTTATGTGGAAGTATTTATTTTGGCTTTTGTTTATTCGAGTGATGGATGATTACATTTTTTTTTTTACCAAACTCAAGTGTCAAATCACGGATTGCTGAACTAGCCGTGGAGAGGTTTTCGTTTCTCGGGTGTGTGCGAGCGAATGTATTGTTGTGTGGGATAAAAATAAATAAAATAAAATAATTACTAGAGAAAAATCATGTAACTATTAGTCTTGTCGTGTCTGGTGGACTTAAACAGCTTGTGAGGATAATTTGGATGGTTGTAATTTATGTTCTAAAAATTGATATATTTGGGCTTCAAAGTGGCAATTTGTTAGCTGGACAAAACATCAAAAGATTTGCCGAAAACTATTCATGGATTTTTTCTTGAATTTTTTTATATGTTGAATTTGTTGCAGCAAAATATAGTCTAAGAATGCCCTCACCTCGCATGCCCATCAACCCAATAAAGTTTTAAGATGACTTGTGAGGCATAGGGCAGCTAAATGAGCGGAGCAAGCTGATCTTAGCTTGTGCTCAAACTCGACACAAATAGCTTAAAATTCATTCCAACTCAACTTGAGATGTTTGAAATTGATGCTAACATTTTTTATGTTGTTCAAACTCAACTCGAGTTTGAATACACTTAAACTGTTTAATTTTGACGAACTCGAAACCAACTCGTTCAAGAGCTTGAAACTGGTAAACGAACAAGCAAGCCAAGCTTAGTTTGTGCTCAAACTCGACTCGAATAACTCAAAGTTCATTTGAACTCAACTCGGGATGTTTGAAATCGACTCTAACATTTTTTATGTTGTTCGAGTTCGACTCGAGTTCGAATACACTCAAACTGTTTAATTTTGACGAGCTCAAAACCATAGGTGTAAAAATTGGAATTAGAATCGGAATCGGTTTTCGAGGGAGTCACTGAATCAGATCGAATCAGTAAATTAGTCAGGAATCGGTTTAGTTGAATCGGTCCTATACACAAATTTTAACTTAGTTAAAATTGGTGGGTTATTAGTTATAGAACATGTCATTTTGATATTATGGTATGATTATCTTTTATGGTATTTTTTCATATTTTTTTGGATTTGTTTTGAATTATTAAGAGTTAGTAATTATTTTTGACTCGAGCCGAATTCAAGTCAAGTTTTAATTATAAGAATGTCATGACTATTTATTTTTTCTTTCCCTTTTTCCCTCCCAAATCCGCTGCCCTCCTTCCCCCGTCGTCGCCACCGCCGCCCCCCGCCAGCCCTGTCAACTCGAGATGCTTGAAATCGACTTTAACATTTTTTATGTTGTTTGACGAACTTGACTTAAACTCGAATACACTCATATTGTTTAATTTTGATGACCTCAAAACCATAGTTGCAAAAATCCAAATCGGAATCGATTTTCAAGGGAGTCACTGAATCGGATCGAATCGGTCACCACCTCCTTCCACCCCTCTAGATCCTCTCCCCCTGCCCACCACCTAGCCCCCCGTCGCCCAGTCGCCGCCTTCGCCGCTTGCCGTTGCCGCCCCATCCTCCCCCTGCCCCGTCTATCGCCGCCATTTGGAATCGGCCGATTCACTGACCAATTCCCATGATGCAATTAAAATCGGCCAATTCCGAGTGAAATTGGCTGAGTTGCAAAACCAGCTCGTTCGACCTAATATTTTATGATTTCCCCCTTTTTATTAGTGTGGAGGAAATTATTAATAACAACATATCCAATAAAAAATGATAATAAATAATGTGGTGAGCATGGTTAGAATACGCAACCTTCAAGTATTCATTCTAACACTCTCCCAATTGGGCTATCCTGCTACTTTATTGTTTTATTATATATAAATAAATATAACTAGTTACAATTAAACTTATTAATATATATATATATCGACTATCTTAGCCAGGGGCAGATAATATTTTTGTCTTAAAATTTAATCTGAATCATTAGATTACAAGGACAACCTAGATTTGATAATAAAAAATAAAAAATAAAAAGCAAAATACCCCCACCACCACCATCATTTAGTACGTAATCAATAATAACATTTATTTATGATTTTAAATGCATTTTGAATAGGCAAATAATGTTATGTATATTATTATATTATATTATTGAATCAAGTTACGAATCAATTTTAAGTCGAGTTCAAATTATAATCAAGTTAAGTCGAGTCGAGCACTGCCTTACTCAAACTCGATTCGTATGATTCGAGTTCGAGTTCGAAAATTTACATGTCGAGTTTCGAGTCGAGTTGAGCCGAACTAAATGCCAAATGCTCACGAGCTAGCACACTTAATTAGTAGACTTAGTGAGGCATTTCAGTCCAAAAGTCAAAGGAGTAATACTCAGAATTATTTTTACATGGCAATCACCATTTTTCACCATTTCTATGGTCCTCAACCTTATGAATATATCAAGCTCGGATTTTTGTCATTATGGGTGATGAATGATAATATTCTTTTTGTTTTAATCTCTAGAACATCCACTAAGAGAAACCCGATTGGCTCAGAACTTTTTTTTTATTAACTTCTTAGATCAAAATCTATATTATCTAAAAGAAGGCAAAATACAGAGGCGGCCACATTGAGGGAGATGATGGTTTCTAAGAATCCATCTAATAGCTGCATTTAGGCTACAAAATATACCTCGACAAGAGGCAACAAGAGCAGAGTCTTGCTGGTTAATACATTTCACTCCAAAAGAGATATATTTCACCATATTATAAAAATCTAATAAGATCACCACCAAGGGGAGACTGGACTTGAAAGCGTAATTTAAGGTTTGACGAAGTGCAACTAGTTCTGCATTTTCTGGGTTTGAGCAATCTGATAAATGTTCATAATTAAAAGTGCACAAGGATCTGATATTATCAAAGATAGTAACTATACCATTAACAGCAATAAAATAAGGAGTAGACGGGTTACAAGGGCTTGCCTTGTGATATATAAAAAGAAAAGAAAAAGTTGTGCTATATAGAAGTATAATCTAAGATGAGCAATCTCTTTTAAAAACGTTGTTCATAACTTTTAAAGATTTGAGGTAGTTATTTTTATCAAAGACTAAAACAATCAATTTCATGTTCTAATGAGTACTACAAAAGTAATGCAATTATAAATTATTTCATTACTAATTAAGAAAACCTCAATCTATTCCATGGCGTAGGGCACACAATAGACGTGTTTCAGTGACAACATGATATTACTTAAATATATGTTTGACATTCGTTTACTTAAATATCTCGACAAAAAAAATATTTTGGGAAATACCCTCATCACCTGGGAAGAGTTCTCAATCCTCTTTCCTCCTCACATGCGGATGAAAATTGTCATTTGATTGGCCTTAATTTTAACCACATCTAATAGCTTGACCTTGTTTCTTTTACATTATCATCTTAATTTAATAAAAAAATACTTAGCCGATAGGTGTTTATAGTTTTATTGGCTTTGAGACACAATCAGGCGTGGATGATACCAAGTGCAGTACCTATAATTAACTTGAAAATTATCATTTTAAAGGCATTTATGGGTACTGAAATAGTTTTTTTACTGATTGGGTCTTGAAAAATTAATTATTGATGTAAGACATTCCGCTAGCAACCATTATCAATCAATTTTAATTAGGGCACGGGTTATGTAACTAAACATGTACCTTGAAAAAGAATATAAGAAAATTACATATCTCTAGTTGGAAAAAAAGTATTTATAGAAGTATTTCAGGTTTAATTAACAAAATTGACCTAAGAAAGTTGGAACACACCAATTCCACTCATCTAGGAAATGCTATAAATATGATGAGAACTACACTTGAGGTTAGAATATTGAGTTGGAACACACCAATTCCCCTCATCTAGGAAATACTATAAATATGATGAGAACGACAATTGAGGTTATAGTATTGTTTTCATACGGCAGAAGTCATTGGTTCAAATCCAATAGTAGTTACAATTTATTAGATAACATTTATCTAATAAGACCAACAGAAACGAGAGACTGACGTGAAGAGGCACTTTATCTTGTTCAAATTGCACCATTCTTAACACTTCAAATTAACTTCTTTTTAAATATTTGCGGAGACTATTTATTTTAAATGAATCAAAATTCTAAGGTCTTCAATGCTACTTCCCAACCATAAATAAACAACCCAATGCAACTAGTAGGGAATGGTCCATCGCGGAAAGCTTGATTCGGTTCCTATTGTTGTGAAAACCGGGTAATTTTTACCAAAGATAACTAGTTCACTTTGAGAACTATTACCTAGATGACTAAAGTGAAAACTATTGTACTAAAAATCACCCCAAGATAAAATTCTCAGGAAATTGTGGTAGGACACATGGTCCGCTTAAAAACCAACTCCTAGACAAAATTTTATCAAGTAATTTAAATATTACAATAATTAACAACAACTATACCCGACAATAGCTATTAAATAGACATAAAAGGAACAAAAAGAACACCAGAATTTAATGAGGCTTATGTCCTTAGAGACTACAAAAATAATATTTCAATAATTAAAGAAATATTACAAAAGAGAGAAAGAAACAAATTACCAATAGAAGAAGGATGACAATTTTGAGATGTCTAGAACCAAAGGGGAGGAGCCTTATTTATAGGGAGAGGAGTCCTCCCAAACCCACAAAACTTTAGATGTGGGACTTGATTTTGACATACAACAATTCTCCACCTTGACAACATCCCATACAATTCTCTCACAAATTCAATTTTCAGTAGTGTCTGCAAACTCCATCTTTCAATTTGCAACAATATTGACTAAGTCTAAACAATGTTTAAACTTAGCCGCAGTTACTACTTTTGTCAGTATATCAGCAGGGTTCTCAATGGTCAAAATCTTCTGGATTATGACTCCACCTTCTTATAGAATCTCTCATACAAAATGATATCGAACATTGATGTGCTTCATCCTTGCATGGTAAACCTGATTCTTTGCTAAATGAATAGCACTCTAACTGGCACAATGCACTTTAATGTGCTTTTGTTCCATTCACAGTTCACCGAGCAACCCTTGAAGCAAATTGCTCCCTTTACAGCCTCTGTAATTGCCATATACTCTACCTCTGTAGTAGACAAAGCCACTGTTGACTGTAAGGTGGACTTCCAACTGACTGGTGCTTTTGCAAAAGTAAACACATAACCAATAGTTGATTGTCGCTTGTCCAAATCACCAGCGTAGTTAGAGTCACAATACCCAATTACATACTGACCATCCTTATCATCCTATTGAAATACTAATCAAACATCTAAGGTATCTATAATATACCGTAGAATCCATTTCACAGCTTGCCAATACTCCTTTCCAGGATCATGCATATACCTGCTCACAACCCAACTGCCTGTGAAATATCGGGCCTTGAACAAACCATTGCATACATCATCTACCAATAGCACTTGCATACGGTACTTTTGTCATGTATTCCCGTTCTGCATCATTCTTTGGTGACATGGAAGCACTAAGCTTGAAATGAGGAGCAAGTGGTATACTAACTGGTTTTGACTTCTCACTTATGCTAAAACGTTTTAATACCTTCCTCAGATATTCTTTCTGAGACAAACAAAGTCTCCCCAATTCCCTGTCTTTGGATATCTCCATGTCGAGAATCTTCTTTGCTTCACCAAGATCTTTCATCTCAAACTCCCCATTCAATTGAGTCTTTAACTTCTCTATTTATGTCTGACTCTTGGAAGCTATCAGCATATCATCAATATAAAGAAGAAGATATATATAAGATCCATCTTGTAGCTTACGCAAGTATACACAGTGATCATATTTGCTCCTTGAGTACTTCTGCCCTATCATGAACTTGTCAAATCACTTGTACCACTGCCTCGGAGATTGCTTCAATCCATATAGCAATTTGTCCAATTTGCACACCATCTTTTCTTTTCCATCAACTTTGAATCCATTGGGCTGAGACATATAGATTTCCTCTTACAAGTCTCCATGTAAAAATGTAATTTTTACATCCATCTGAACTAGTTGCAAATCCAATTGTGCCACCAAAGCTAATAAAATTCTCATGGAGGAATGCTTTGCAACTGGAGAAAATACTGCATTATAATAAACTCCCTCCTTTTGAGCGTAGCCTTTAGCCACCAATCTTACTTTGTAGCGAACATTATCCTTGTCAGGAAATCCATCTTTCTTTGCATAAACCCATTTGTACCCAATTGCCTTCTTTCCCTTCGGAAGACTAGCTAGTTTCTATGTCTGATTCTTTTGAAGGGACTGCATTTCTTCCTTCATGGTAATCCTCCCGTGAGATCCCTCAACTTAGTCCCACATCTAATACCTACTGGGAGAAGATCCTGTCTATAAGTGAAAATGGACAATAGATCTTTAACTTGGGTTAACCATTTTAAAGAAATCACTTAGGCCCATTACGTTGCACTTTGGGCCGGGTCGTTACAGGTGGTATCAGAGCAACCTGGTTCCGTGTTAGATGGTGTACTAGACTAGGGATGTTGGTTAGGCTACCGGTCGTGGGCTGGGGCTAGCAACGGGCCAAGTATAGGCATTTCGAGGACGAAATTTCCTAAGGTGGGTGGATTGTGAGATCCCTCAATTTAGTCCCACATCTAATACCTACTAGGAGAAGATCTTGTTTATAAGTGAGAATAGACTATAGATCTTCAACTTGGGTTAACCATTTTAAAGAAATGACTTAGGCCCATTACGTTGCTCTTTGGGCCGGGTTGTTACACCTCCACTTTTCTTGTTCTGAACTTTGAACTGCTTCATTATAAGTGGCAAGAACATCATCAGTTGCAATTGGTGCTGTAGACGAGAACATATCAACATAGTGGGCAAGTTGTCTAATGGTTCTCTTTCCCTTCCTTTGTGCAATTGATTCATGTTGATGTGGAGGTTTTTGGGTCTGAACATCTTCTTCATTTGACTCTTCTTCTACCGCAGGAAAGTCATCATCAGTTTTTGCATCTGCTACGACCATTCTGTTGCCATCAAACTCCACCTGTTTAGGAATGCCATCTGTTTGCTTCATATTTTCAGAAGTTATCTTTCTCAACATGGTAGATTCATCAAAGGTAACATCCCTGCTGAAGATTACTTTCTTTGTTTCTAGACACCAAAGACGATAGCCTTTCACACCAGAGGTGATCCTCATAAATATTGCCTTCTTTGCTCTTGGATCCAGCTTTGACTCCTTAATATGGAAATATGCAGTGGAACCAAACACATGTAAGGAATTATAATCTATAGTAGGCTTTCCAGACCATTTCTCTAATGGAGTTTTACCACCAATAGCAGTAGATGGTAAACGATTAATAAGGTAATAAGCATATACCAAAGCCTCAGCCCAAAATTCTTGCCCAAACCAGCATTGGACAACATACATCGAACTTTCTCCAGCAAAGTTTAATTCATTCGCTCTGCCACCTCATTCTGTTGTGGTGTATTTCTAACAGTGAAGTGTCTGACAATACCCTTCATCTTCACAGACCTTTTGAAATGGATCATTTTTTAATTCTCCACCATTGTCTGTACGAAGGCATTTGACTCTTCTGCCTGTTTGAATCTCCACCATCTTTTGTCATTTCAGAAAAATTCCCAACACTTCATCCTTCGTCGTCATCGTATATACCCAAACTCTCCTAGAAAAATCATCAACAAGGGAAACATAATAATGTTTACCTCCCAATGAAGTTGTCTTGGAAGGCCCCCACACATCTGAGTGAACATAATCCAAAATACCCTCAGTATCATGGATTACTGTTCCAAATTTCACCCTTGTTTTCTTCCCTTTGATACAATGCTCACAAAAATCTATTTTGTAAGCCCGAGCTCCTTTTAATAATCCTTGATCTATCAATAGTTTCAAAGATTTTTCTCCAACATGCCACAAGCGCATATGCCATAACCTGGTTACTTCTGACTCCTGGTCATCAGTAGGAGTTGTTATCACTGCTGCTTCTCCAACAATTGTACTACCCATAAAGTAATACACATTGTTTCTTCTTCGGATCCCCTTCATTATCACAAGTGCACCAGAGATGATCCTCATTATCCCATCTTTTGCCCTTATTTTGAAACCTTTTGACTCTAAAGTTCCCACAGAGATGAGATTCTTCATCAAATTTGGCACATAATGAACACCAATTAAGATTCTGGTTAATCCATCATGATACCTCAAGTGAATTGAACCAACTCTATATGTGACAAGAGGGGCATTATTTGCTGTGTAGACAATTCCACCCTTTAGTTCTTTAAAATCAAAGAACCATTCTCAATTGGGTGTCATATGATGGCTACAAGCAGACTCTAGCGCAACAATTGAAAGGTCTGAGTTTGCATCATCACACTCAATAACATTTACAGCAGCTTTTTCCTTCTTAGGTTTGCCTTTATTTTTCAGCTTGGGGCAATCTTTCTTCCAATGCCCTTTTTCTCGACAAAAGGCACATTCATATTTACTTGGTCTGGACTTTGACTTCGACCTTCCCCTTCTTCCTTTGTTCTGACTCTGCAACTGGCCTCTATCCACAACAAGAGCTTCTACTTTTGCACTTGTATTTTCTTGTTTTTCTTTCTTTCTTAATTCATAACTATACAAGGCAGCAGTTACTTCACTAAGAGACACAACAGCCTTCCCATGAAGTAGAGTAGTTTCAAGAACTTAAATTCATGAGGAAGTGATCCCAACAACATCAGAGCTAGATCTTCATCTTTAAAAGTCACATCCATATTCACCAGATCAGTTACTAGCTAATTAAAGCTAGTAATATGATCATTCAGAGAGGTACCAGAAATATAATTGAAGTGAAACAATCTCTTTTTCATATAGAGCTTGTTTTGACTACTTTTCCTCAAAAATTTCTCCTCCAGTGCCTTCCATAATTTACTTGTAGAAGTTTCTTTTGAAAAAGCATACTTCTGCTCTCTAGAAAGACACGTTCGAATGGTACCACATGTCATTCTATTTATTATCTTCCATTCTTTCTCCTTAACATCATCTGGTTTCTCTTCTTCATTGGCAATGTCTAGACCCTGTTGAAAGAGGACATCCAAAACCTCATTTTCCACTTGCTGAAATGACCAGTACCATCAAAAATTTCCCATGCAAATCTTGTATTTGACACAAGTAACTTTGATGTGGATTCTTTTGTGTTGTCTATATTTTTTATTACAAAGTCTATTTAATAGCTGTCAATGCAGAATGCCAACTAGCTCAAGGAAATTTTTTGATGTGGAAGATCAATGTAAGTTGCAACCACAGAGCATACTAAAATAAACTAAGAGCTTGAAATACCAATTGGCCCAAGGAAAATTTTTTCTGATGTGGAAGATCAGCGTAAGCCGCAACCACAGAGCATACTAAAATAAACCTTGCTCTTGATACCAATTGTTGTGAAAACTGGATAATTTTCACCAAAGATAATTACTTCACTTTGAGAACTATTACCTAGATGACTAGCGAAAAAACTATTGTACTAAAAATCACCCTAAGATAAAATTCTCAGGAAAGTGTCGTAGGACACACGGTCCGCTTAAAAACTAATTCTTATACAGAATTTTATCAAGTAATTTAAATAGCACAATAATTAACAACTATACCCGACAATAGCTATTAAATAGATATAAAAGGAATAAAAAGAACACCGGAATTTAACAAGGCTTACGTCCTCGGACACTACAAAAATAATATTTCAATAATCAAATAAATATTACAAAAGAAAGTTGGAACACACCAATTCCACTCATCTAGGAAATGCTATAAATATGATGAGAACTACAGTTGAGGTTAGAGTATTGAGTTGGAACACACAAATTCCACTAATCTAGGAAATACTATAAATATGATGAGAACGACACTTGAGGTTATAGTATTGTTTTCATACGGCAGAAGTCATTGGTTCAAATCTAATAGTAGTTACAATTTATTAGATACCATTTATCTAATAAGACCGACCGACGTGAAGAGGCACATTATCTTGTTCAAATTGCACCATTCTTAACACTTCAAATTAACTTCTTTTTTTAAATATTTGCGGAGACTATTTATTTTAAATGAATCAAAATTCTAAGGTCTTCAATGCTACTTCCCAACCATAAATCAACAACCCAAAGCGACTAGTAGGGAATGGCCCATCACGGAAAGCTTGATTTGGTTCTTATAGCATTATCAATCATATTTTGCACGCCCCGGGCAGAGCCTTGTAAGTGGTGCAAGTGTAGCACTTCTAGTTCTTGGCTCTCTTTTCATAGTATCATCTTCTTACGTAGAAAGGCCATTCAAGTTCACACTTAGGTTGTACTTAATTATCAAATCCTCCACTTGGTCAACTTTATCGCTGCCACCGCGCCACCGCGGACATGGGCGGAGCTTCTGGGCTGCAAAATGTTGTCTAAGAATGCCCTCACCTCGCGTGGCCATCAACCCAATAAAGTTTTAAGATGAATTGTGAGGCATTTCTGTCCAAAAGTCGAAAGAGTAATACTCAGGATTAGTTTTACATGGCAATCACCATTTTTCACCATTTCTATGGCCCTCATCCTTATGAATATTTCAAGCTCGGATTTTTGTTATTATAAGTGATGGATGATAATATTCTTTTTTTTAATCTCTAGAACGTCCAGTGAGAGAAACCCGATTGACTCAGAACTCTTTGTTTTATTAACGTCTTAGAACAAAATCTATATTATTTAAAAGAAGGCAAACAAAAGAGGCCTCATCACCTGGGAAGAGTTCTCAATCATCTTTCCTCTTCACATGCGGATCATAATTGTCAGTTGATTGGCCTTAATTTTAACCACATCTGAATTCTTCACCTTGTATATTATATATTATCATTTTAATTTAATAAAAAATACTCAGCCGAAGGTCTTTATAGTTTTATTTGCTTTGAGACGTATTCAGGCGTGGATGATACCAATTAAAATACCTACAATTAAATTCAAAATTATCATTTTAAAGGCATTTATGGGTACTGCTGATCGGGTCTTACAAAATTAATTATTGATGTGAGAAAATCCACTAGCAACATTATCAATCAATTTCAATTCACGGGTTATATAACTAAACAATTACCTTGTAAAAAATATAAGAAAATTACACATCTCGAGTCAGAATAAAAGTATTTGTAGAATTATATCAAGTTTAATTAATAAAATTGACGTAAGAAAGCTGGAACACGCCAATTCCACTCATCTAAGAAACGCTAAAAATATGATGAGACGACTCTTGACCAACAGAACAAGAGACTCACGTGGAGTGGCTCCTTATCTTGTTCAAATTGCACCATTTTTCACACTTCAAATTAACTTTTTTTAAAAAATATTTGTGGAGACTTTTTTTTATGAATCAAACTTCTAAGGTCTTCAATGCTACTTCCCAACCATAAATCCACGACGCATTGCGACTAGTAGGGAATGATCCACGTCGGTTCTTATAGCATCATCAATCATGTTTTGCATGCCCCGGGCAACGCCTTGTAAGTGGTGCAAGCGCAACGCTTCTAGTTCTTTGCTCTCTACTTATAGTATCGTCTTCTTACGTAGAAAGGTCATTCAAGTTCACACTGCAGTTGTACTTCATTATCAAATCCTCCACTTGATCAATTCTTATGGCCGCCACCGCCACCGCGGCACCGCCGACATGGGCGGAGCTTCTGGGCAGCAAAAGCTGGGAGGGCCTCTTGGACCCCCTGCACCAGGACCTCCGGCGGTTCATCCTCCACTGCGGTGACTTCATCCAGGTCACCTATGACGCCTTCAACAGCGACCCCCGCTCCGCATACTGCGGCAGCAGCCGCTATGGCAAGAAGGACTTCTTCCACAAGGTGCAGTTCGACGAGGCCGCCGCCGGCTATGACGTCGTCGGCTTCCTGTACGCCACCGCCAGCTCCGACTTGCCGGCCTTCCTCGTCAAGTCATTGTCCCGCGAGAGCTGGGACAAGGAGTGCAACTGGATGGGCTACATTGCAGTGAGCAACGACGAGAAGAGCAAGGAGCTGGGCAGGCGCGAGATCTACGTCGTGTGGAGGGGAACGATCAGAGATATGGAGTGGTTAACTGTCCTAAAAGCCCAAAGCCAGTCCATTGAGCTGCTCCTGTCCGATAAAGACAAGGATACTGACAAACGCCCTTGGTATCAACTTCCCAATGTTCTATCCTGGAATCCAGAAATTGAGAAAGGGTGGTTCACAATCTACACTGCGAACAGCCCCAAGTCGCTGTTCTGTAAAATTAGCGCTAGGGATCAACTACACGCCAAGCTGAAAGAGCTGGTTAGCTTGTACAAGGACCAAGACATCAGCATCGTGTGCGCCGGGCATAGCCTTGGGGCATCCTTGGCGACTGTTAGCGCCTTTGACATAGCCGAGAACGGGCTCTCCAAGGTGGGTGACCGGCCGGCATTCCCCGTGACGGCCGTCGTCTTTGGGTCACCCCAAGTGGGTAACAAGGCCTTCAATGACCGGCTCAACAAGTTGGACAACCTCCGAGTGCTGCACATCAGGAACGAGCCCGATCTGATACCGTACCTGCCATGTAACCTTTTGGGCTACCAGGATACCGGGGTGCAGATATTGGTCGACAGTCGAAAATCGACCTACTTGAAGAAGTCCGTGAATCCGGCTGACTGGCATAATCTGCAAGCCATCCTTCATGTGGTTGCCGGGTGGATGGGGAAGAATAAGGCGTTTGAGTTGCAGGTGGAAAGGTGCCTTGCTCTGGTGAACAAGTCAAGTGACTTCCTCAAGGACGAGCTGCTCGTCCCGCCGTCATGGTGGACGGAGAAGAACAAGGGCATGGTGAAGGGCCAAGATGGGGTTTGGTATGTTGCACCACCGCCCGGGGAGGACCTCCCTGTTCCTGAGTTTGAAAATCAGTAAGATGCCTGTTTGTCATGGAAAAGTGAGATCTTCTGAGGTAAAGTTAGAAGTATTTGTAACAAAAAAATGTTAAGAATATATATTCACTATATATGTTTATGTTTGTGTGGGAACTTGCATCGTTGATCTCCTCCTAGATGCATTCCTGAATATTATCGGTTTACGCATGCATGCATCTGTGTTTGTTGGGTGTGTTAGGTGCATGTACGTTTGTAATACAGTACTATATATGTGTACCTTTGTGTATAGTCCGGCTCGTCGCACCCTGCAGGACTTTTTATTCATAAATAAAGAAGGTGCTTATTATAAAAAATAGATAAAATTAAAAAGCAGATGATATGGCTAAGAAACGATTTATATATCTAAAGATTTGAAGGAGTTACTTATATAAAAATAATAATTTAATTTGGTGTTGCTAATTTTCACTATATGTTTAGATATTCTTTTTAAATAAATACGGTAGCCCAAATTAATTTCCTTTTTGGAAAAAAAACGATTATTTAATTAAATTATTTATAGATTTTTTAACTGCTAATAACATTTTTTGGATATCCACCTCATCTTAATATTTATATCCTCTAGAATTCCAAATTTTATTCTTTTAATTAGAATCTTATCTAATTGTTGCATGTTTATCTAAAGCATCAATGTTAAATTTATATTTTCTTACCCAAGATCTAATGTTTGTAAGTTTAATTAAAATATTATCAATGTCGATTGTCAATCTCAATTTCAAATTTATTCATCAAAAAATCAATGTGTACATGTTTGTGATCAACGTCAATGTCAATTTTGGTCATTTTCTACTCTATACATTTTAAGACTCGTGATCTTGATTTATTAGGTCTCAAAGCTAAAGCATATAATCTTTCTGTAAAATTCAGCTTAGTCCAATGTTTTATAACTCTCAAGCTCGCCTGGGGTGCGCATGCGGCATTCATTTAAAAATAAAAACACCGGCACGAAAAATTCTATCCATTTTTTTAAAACTTTGTTTACTTTAACTGCGCTTATTATGTGGCTGTAACCATGAAAAAAGAATTCTTAATAAATTTGACAATGTTCTTGGCCATGGAAAAAATCATGGTAATGCATTTTTATTAAATTTTTAAAATTTGATCACAATATGCCTTGGTTAAAAATTGTGGCAAATATTTTTTTTAATGTTTTCTTAAGTTTGTCACGGTTAGCTATGCCAAAATCAATGTTTCCAAAAAAATTTAAATTTTTTTATACATTTGTTATAAATTTTATCATGGAATTTGCCACAGAAATATCATGAAACAATATTAATACGTATATATTGTGTCAAAAGGAAGTGTTATATATTTGCATCGTCGCCACCCTCATGGCTGGAGCTTCTAGACAGCAATGGCCGCTAGGCCGGCCCCTCCACCCGGACCTTCGGTGGCTCATCCTCCGCTACGGCAACTTCAACCATGCCACCTACGACGCCTTCAACAGCAACCCTCGCTCCAAATACTGCAACAACAATCACCACGGCAAGCCCGATTTCTTCCACATGGTTCAGTTCGACGAGGCTGCCGACGGCTACGACGTCATTAGCTTCCTCTACGAGACCGCCGACGTTGAGATCCCCGACAACACCTTCCCCGTCAAGTCCTGGGTCAGGGAGGCGTGGGACAAGGAGGCGAATTGGATCGGCTATATCACCATGAGCAATGGCAAGAAGAGGAACGAAAACGGCCGGCGCGAGATCATCGTTGCACGCTTTGACGTCAGTTTCCTCACCTCCGCTGCAATCTCCCGATTCATCTGATTTGTCTATCTCATTGTTGCCTTCGTTGTCATCTTGCTCAATTTCTATCAACTCATTTAACTCTATTTCATTCATTCCCTCCATAGCTAGACACACACCCCCTCCCCCACTAGTCGGCCTGGGACCTAACATACGTTCATCAACATCTTGGTAAACATCAACAATTTCTTTATTCATCTCCGCAATCAGAAACGATCGCCTTGGCCGAACTTTGCAAGATACCGTCCATTCTTCCCTTGGAAGTTGGAACTCCCCTTGAATTGTCATACCATTCACGTTTAAGCAAAATGAACTCAGCTCTTGACAGTTTCACAGAGTATACATATGGGCTATGTTTAACTCATCATCATCAAGAATGTGATATCATTGATTTTACCAATATGGTTCCTCGATGAGAAAATATGGAAAGACATCCAGGCCGTCCCCTCACACCTCCATTATCAGATAGAGGATGTCGATTTAGCGGACGGCCATCATTGAAGTAAAAAGAACAAAAATTAATCATCTCTTCGAAAGTATCCCTTTGAATAAGTCTTATTCTTATATCCTTACTTCAAATCACCCGTAAATCTTTCAAATGGGTACATCCTCCTATAATGGGCAGGCCACACAAGATCATGCTCGTCTCGAATGGCAAGTGCACTAGTGCTCCACTTGAGTTTTGTAAAAAAATCAATTTAATCATCCATCACTATACGTGCGCTTTATTTCTGAATTTAAATGCCTCTAAATTCACCCATAAATAACACATTGAATCTATAAATTAACAGGTGATATTGTTGTGAAAATAATATAACACAAGTGCGCACATCAAATATGTAATATAATAATGAATATGAGATATTTCCCTTAAAGAGCGGTGAAAATAATTTTCAAATTCTTACCCTACAATAATTAGCCAATCTAATTTACTAAACTAAACTAAACTAGCAATGTGAATAATTTATTTTATTATAAACTCCAACGAAAATTAATTAAAAACTAAATAACCCAAAATTGAAATATGGAATCAACTAGAAGATATACAATATATTTATCTAGGACTTTCAATTTCACTTAGTTATTTAAACTATTATAATTATTACTTTCATCTACTTATTACTGATCTGAGTTGACAACCAAGGAAACTATTATAATTATAACACGCAGTGTCATCTTATCACAACTTAATATTCTAAATTCGACCACTATATGTCTATGCAATCGAATTAGAACAATACCTTAAACTCAATTCCTTCATCGGCTATTCAATACCATAAACTGTTTTATTCATGAAAATTCAATTCCCCTATGTTTATGCAAAATCAAATCTCTAAACCTAACAAAATAGAATAATCAACCCTTAGCACTAGCAAGCAAATAAAAAATAATAACTTTATTTAATATTGTAACTAAGATCCATCGATGTACTGGAATAACTATCACCCCATAAAACAAACTAAAACTTCATCATAAAATTCATTGCAATAATCATAGAATTTCAATACAAAAAAAAAGAAAATTAAATGGAATGGAAAAACTCTAGAGAAGAAATCCTCCCAAATCTAATGTCGCCCTTCTTCTTTTGATTTCCTCCACAAGTTAAGCAACTGTGCTCCGTCTTACTCTCAAAACCCTCAAAATAATGAATATTTATATAACTAAATATATCAACAAAACATCTTTCAAAAAGATAATGGCAAACATGTTTATCTAGTTTTCGGCGTAACTCCAAGCAAATGCCCAAAATAATTTCTAGAAACTTTAGACTTTCTTGTGCTCCAACTTCGTCCAAAGGCCTCTTATTATCACCAGAATTAGTAAACGAGTTCTCTCTAACTCTTTTATATAATTTCCAACTCTAATGCACGACTCCTCATAGATAATTACTCTTCAATTTCGTCCAGATTAATCTAAAAGAACATTTGACCTTCAAAACATACAAAATTCACAATATAACCCATAATTCTATAAAATACTCAATGATTTTACAAACTTTATTTGGGTAACCAAAAATCATAAATATCACTAAACCTAATAACACTTAAAGAAAATCGACCTTCAGCGACCAGAATTAGGTTGCTGAAGACCATAAATGTGGTCGTTGATACAATTTGCGACCAGAGTTGATACCGCAAAATCCGGTCACAATAGTTAAGGTTGCTAATAAAGGTTGTGACTCTAAAGAAATCCGGTCACAAGAGCACAACTGGACATGCTCATTTCAATTCGGTTTTTCAATTAGTGATCGTAGTTACGGTCGCAAAATGGAGTTGCAAATTATTTGTAACTAGATTTTTGGTCGCAAATTCGGTTGCAACTTCTATTCTATAATGGTTTTTTTCCAGTCACAAATAGTTAGCGACCGGGTGCCAATCGCAGATGCGGTTGCAATGCAAACGTAAACCATTGGCAACCCAGTTGCAAATTAACCCCAAAAAATTTTAAATAATAATTATTTTTTATTTTAAATTGTCTATTTAATAACAAAAGATTATAAATAAATAGGTAAGATGAAAAAATATATAAAAAAACATAAAATAGAAGTGAAATCTAAAAATAAACAACAACCAATAATTTCATTCTTAATTAATATTTTTATAAAAAAATATAAACTTTAAAAAAGTAAAATCATATACCTAAAGTGTGTAGGGGGTGGTCTTTACCGACGATGGGTGGTGGCCACTAGCAAGAGGCAATCGGCAGTGGCGAGGTAGGGTTTGAGGTTATAAGTGTGAATGTATTATATATCTTCAATTTGGTTAACTACTTTTAAAGAAATAACTTAGCCCATTAGTTATACTTTAGGCCAGGTTGTTATAAATGGTATTAGAGCCTTTTGGTTCCATGTTAGATAGTGTGCTAGACTAGGGAAATTGGCTAGACTATCGGTCATGGGTTGGAGCTAACAATAGGCCAAGTATAAGAATGAGTGGATTATAAGATCCTTCAACTTAGTCTTATATCTAATACTTATTGTGGTAAGATCATGTTTATATGTGAAAATTGACTATAAATCTTAAATTTGATTAACCACTTTTGAAAAGATAGCTTAGCCTATTAGTTGCATTTTGGATCGGATCATTATAGGGGGAGGGGGTGTTTAAATTTAATCGACATTTTACGACCAGGTTTGTGACCGCCAATCCATCGCAATATAAGTCATAAACCTCTACGACTAGACCTACATTCGCAAATCTATTTTCAAATTATTTGCTTCTAAAATAATACTTAGCGACCAATATGTGATCATAAATATTGGTCTCAAGTGCATTGCTAAATTTGCGACTATCATTAGTGACCGCACCCGTTACAAAGTTTCGGTCGCTAAACGGTTGCCAAAGTGGTTGTAAAAAGTACCCGTTTCAATATGGACGCAACATGCTTGCTAATTTGTGACCGAATTTTGTGATCGCAAACTGGCAGTCGCTGATTAGAGATTTTCTATTAGTGTAATAATTTACTTAAAATTAGCATAATTAAATCAAAATATTAACTCTTCTAGTTAGTTAATCAACAAATATATAAATATCCAAATATCCCAAATCATTAATGAGAAATCAACAAGCAGTTGGCAGCAAAGATTTTTTTCATCTAACAAATCACCTTGATTAAATCCTAAATATAATTATTTTCTCAATACAAAATGTGAATTTTAAATGATTTACTAAAACTCGATTGAAAAGGTCAATCTATTAGAAAAGAAAACCTCTGAATAATTAATTCATACTTTGACACAAACAAACATACATATACATACATATACATATATATATATATATATATGGAAAAAGGGAGGCTGTACTCGAGTACAACCATACACCTTGGTTGAATCCAACGGCTGTAAATAAATCTCCCTCCCCCTAGTCCCCCCCTTTTCTTCCTGCCGGCCTTGATGGCTTCTTCCCCAGCCCAGCCGCTGCGCCCATCTCTGCCATGCCCCCACCCCGCATCCCCGCCCGCGCTTCCCCCCACCCCACCGCTCTTGCCCGCTTGCTCGCCTCCTCTCGCTGCCCCAGTTGTTGCGCTCGCCTGCCCATTGCGCCCACCCATTACCACCCGCCCATCGCGCCTACCCGGTCGCATACTCGAGTTGGACAAAGGATGACGACGACAATGAGATGGTTGACAACAAGACAACGGCATCAGCACTGAGGCTGGCAGCACTCCACCAAACAAAGTAGGGAGGGGCGGCGAACAGATTAAGGGAAAGAGAAAGAAGTGAAAGGATGGGAAAGAGGGCGATGGCAGTCGTTGGCCGGTGGTGGTGTAGGTGACGGCAGTGGCAAGGTCGCCGGCGGTCGAGGTGGAGCGACAAAAACAGAGGAGGGGCGGCGATCAGCGGTAGGGGAGAAACAGGGGAGGTCGGGGTGAAGAAAAATGAGTCGATGGCAATTTCGTAATAAACACTTGACTCGGTCCCAACTCAAGTCAATATTAAGAAATAAATTAAAAAATAAATAAAATATTTTTTTAATAAAAACTTGACTCGCTCCTAAATCGAGTCAATATTACGAAATAAATTAAATAAATAAATAAAATAATTTCATAATAAAAACATGACTCACTCCTGACTCGAGTCAATATTAAGAAATAAATTTAAAAAATAAATAAAATAATTTCATAATAAAAATTTGATTCACTCCTTATTCGAGAGGGTGACTCACGGCTCCGGCTCGAAACCTTGACGCTGCCCATCTTTGCCGGGTGGATGCAAAACTTGACTCGCTCGATGGGCAAGAAAATAGATAGTGAAGAAAAATGAAACGATGATAATTTTGTAATAAAAACTTGACTCGCTCCTGACTCGAGTTAATATTACGAAATATATCCCAAAAAATATAATAAAATATAATAAAATACCATTAAATAAAATAACTTAGTTCTAATGGATTATTTTATTTATGGTATTTTACTCATTTTTTCATATTTTTGGAAATGTATTTCATAATATTGACTCAAGTTAAGAAGGACATGAGTAGGTGTAGTTTCAAAATCGTTCGGTCCCGATTTGAATTAATATTACAAAATAGATCACAAAAAATATTTAAAAATATAATAAAATACTATAAAATAAAATAATCGGAGTTATAATGGATTGCTTTATTTTATGGTATTTTACTGTATTTTTTTATAGATGTATTTTATAATATTGACTCGAGTCAGGAACGAATCATGTTTTTATTATAAAACTACCCCCTCACCTACACTCATTCTTCTCCCCGACCTCCTCTGTTTCTCGCTTCCTCCGTTCTTGCTTCCTTTGTTTCCTCTATTTTGCAAGAATTCTCCTTGTGAATCATCCACCCAAGAGCTTCTTTCTGATGCAAGAAGAGGTCGAAGGTGATGACATCTTTGGGCGGCTCGATGGTGACCAAGTTCTTGTCTTTCTTGTTTGGGCCAGTCCCCACCGCGCCAAATATATCGTCAATTGTGTTGTCGGACTTGCTCAAATTGGCCTCCCAAATGACAATGGCCTCAGAGAGGGCAAACCTTTGATCAAAGGAGGAGTACAGCTATAGGCCGTCGTCAGCGACAGCTTTGAGGACATCGTCAATGTAGTCGAAGAAGGAAAAGATGTGTACTTGGCAAGGCAAGCGGTAGGCGGAGTGGCTGGGAGGGGGAGGGGGACGGCCGCGGCGGCTTGGGGATGATACCCTCAACGATGGTGAGGCCGGCACCGAGGACCGAGGCAAGGATGGCGGTGAAGTCGGCGATGAAGAAGCCGATGAGGCCGATGAAGAAGGTCTCCAAGGATGAGTCCAGTGAGGGGGAGAGCGACAGCGGCGATCCGTTGGGAGATAAAGAAGATGCACTAGGAGGATAGAAGAAGAAGGGGAGAGGGGAGTTTAATTTAATCCCAGCCATTGGATTAAACCCAAGGACTGGAAAAATGCAGCACAACCATCTAGGCTGTCCTGTATTACAGCCACCTCGCCCATATATATATATATATATATATATATGAATATCATCAAACCAATAATAAATCCCACCCAGACTCAACGAGGTAGTAGCTAATTTTCTTCTAGCAAAAATCCTTTTCAGTGATTTGATGCTTAAGATTTAAATATATATAAATAAATAAATAATCATCGATCACTTTGATATAACAAAAGTTGATGCATGCATGTGGATTACCATGGCGATAGTCACATATAGGGTGGACATGGGCTACTCAAACGTCAGACAAGGCATTGTCTATATTTATTCTATTAAGATCAAGCAAAAACACTATTTATACAATCACTATTTTTTTATTTTTCTTATTATTTTTGTGTCAGTTATCATAAAATATAAAATTACTATTTAAAAATATTCAAATAAATAAATATTATATTACTTCAAAAATCCAAACCCTAAGGTTAGTGCACCAACTTAGATTTAATAATTTTATAAGATAACTTCGTAATGAACTTTAAAATATCACTAATAGCATTAGTTTCTGATTTTTATTTGTTACTTGGACAATTATTCTATTTGACGAAAAAAATATTCCCATTTATTTTATTTTTATTTGGTCGTAATTGGTCAATTCGGATGCACATCTTACACTGTCATTCGATCCCTCCCCCATTGTTGAGTCACATAAACATTCTTGTTGATTTTATGCTATCTATCTGTTTTGCTTCTAGATATATAAATGCCTCTCAATTCATCAATAACACTGTGTTAAGTCTCATAAACTATCCAGTGAAACAGGAATCATCTGTCTATAATCTATTATATATTGAACTAGTCACTGACCCATGCAGTGCGTTGCTAACGGATTCGAAATAAATCCTAATTATAATAAAAAAATATTAAAGGAGTCAACAAATCATATTTATAATTGAAATTATTATTTTTATTAATAAGAAATAAAAAGTGATATTATAAAATAATTAGAAGACACTTGACAACACCATATTAAAAGTCTTCTATTTTATATATAAATATAGACAATCACTAACTCATGCATCATGCTGCTAAAGAATTCGAAAGAAATCCTAATTACAATAGAAATCATAACAAATCCTAATTAAAAATATTAAAGGTTTCGAAACAAATACTATTTATAATAGAAAATTAATATTTTTATTAATAAGAAATAAAAAATAAGATTGTAAAATAATTAGAGAACACGTGACAACACCGTATTAAAAGTCATATGTTTTATATATTAATATAGATATAATTATGAAACTCAAGTTTATTGGAGTTAACTTTTTCTTAGCTCTTTTAAAATAATATATTAAATATTAAATACGAATAATGCTATTCAAACTTCGATGTTTTGACCACATTTTTCTGAAACTAATTCTTGCATATGACACATAAGGATCAGTAAATTAGTGACTGCCACACAATACTTGTTTGGTCAATGTTTTTTAATACATGTTGGAACAAAACATTTTCTAATAGACCCATAAAATCACATTGGGTCTCAAAAATTAACTATTGAAGAGGAAATTATTTAGGAAAATCTTCGGAATATCATGAAAAATTTTCCCACTTTTCCCCACCCTACGTTTTTTGGTCCAAAAAATTGTGATGTATATATATGATTCAGCTGGCTCATTAAATAAGCCAATCAAATTCAAAGTAAGGTGAATTCTCGGACTCAGGAATTCCTATATTACTTAAGCGACACAATAAAGGAGGTAAATAGAAGTAAACGGTCAATACCCAAGTAAGCTTAGACATTTGATCATTTTTTTTACCAGTTTCAAGGCATGATGATTAATCAATACCCACTATGCCTAACTAAGTATTTACATAAATCCGTTACTAAAAGAATAGAAAATGTCATTCGGAAAGAAGATTTGTAAATACAAAATGAAGAAACAAACGAACCCCTAAAATTAATTGAATAGAAACTAATCCAATTTAAAGTTGTTGATGTTTATACCGGTCGATCATAGAACAAAAATAATGTCTATTTTTCATTTTTTATTTTTTAAATTAAGGCCAATCAAATTCAAAGTACGGAGAGGTGAGAAAATTTTTGGTAGTGTATATAGCATTACTCAATTGTTTATGCTTATAAATTACCCAAACAAGGGAACTCAATGAAAATTCAACAAGTAGCAAGTGACAAATATCCTTCATGTTTCTTTAAAAAATAGTATTTATACATGTTTAGTTGCATTGTTTCAATATTAAGTTTATTTATTAAAAAATATAAAATTATAAGGAAAATGACAAAAAATATTTGGTAAAATATTGGCAAAGTATAAAGTGATTAATGCACTCTTCAAAAACCTTCACGAAATATTTAAAATAAAAAAGAAGAGTTAATCCCTTAATATTTTTCCAAATGTTTGGAAAGGGTACTTTTAAATTGGAACTGCCAATATGATATTGTAATCGCCAAAAGTGATTTTGTGAGCTCGGTTACTTTTTATAACCATAATAAAAGAAATTTTTGTGATAAAGTTTTTTTGAAATTTCATATAAAAATTCTCTTTCATAGATTCATAACTAAATGCTCAATCAAATGCTAAAATCACTGATGTTTATTTTTTGGATTAACAAAGTGCTGATTGTTTTTTTCGTCAGACAGCAAATCTCGTAGTTTCAAGTCTATGCAAGTGTAACACCCCAAATCCGGTCCATCGCTCATGAACCGAACCGGCATGTTACAGGCCCCGGTTAGGTCCTACTAACCCGAACCTAACTCATGCGGATCCAATCTCGGCGTCTTAAGATGAAGATACGATCCATCATGAATGAATAAATGTGCAAAATCCTAACATGGTACTACATGAATGACATGCAAATTAAATTTCACGCCATCACAATCACGAGCAAAATCGATTAAAATTCTAAAGTAAAACTAACAGAGTCTCCCCTAAAAGTGCAATTAGGGTCTACCCTGTCAAACAATACATACCAATATATATACATATATCAACAATTTTAAGCACACATAATTTAGTATACTGTATATTCATCATAGGACTTGGGCCACACTTCTGCTGCCCACTCTGATCACATCTCACCTCTTATCATCATGTCTTAGCATCATCTCATTTCATTTAATCATATCCTATC